>MU227291.1:2613072-2626210 GCA_018584345.1 Thuja plicata
TATATATAAGCTAGTGTAAAAGCTAATAAAGAAATTAGGAACCATGAATTATTACAAATAATTGTTTGAAATTTGCGAAATCATGTCATGATAATCATTGACCACTAATTCTCATCAATAGATTTTTTCACATGAAAAGGAGAATGAAAACCATTTATGTCCACAAATAATTTATTCAAACTTAAAAGAGTTGTTTGATGAAATTAAAGGATGATAATTTTCATCATACAATAATGAAATTATTTTTTTATTTTTTTGAGTTTATAAAGAAATTAAAATAGAAATCAAATAAATAAATGGATGTTGAATCTTTAAAACATTTATGTTACAAAATTATTATATTTAGAATATGATTAATATTTTTGTTAGGTAAATAATAGTTAAGGTGATATTGGTCATATAATAATACTAATAGAAATTTGTATAGGACTTTTACTATAGTGAACATATTTAAGAAATTTATTTTCTATGTTATAGATGAGGTAACATACAACAATTTTTGTTATGTTATTTTATTTCTATGATTTGTATATCAATTTAGTTAAAATTTACAAAATAAAAAGTTTTAGATCGCTTTAATAGATTGTAACTAAAGTAGACAGTCATGTTTCTATCTCATACTAAAAAATATTGAGATGAGAATTCTAATCCAAAAGACAAGTTAAGTTACAACCAATCTCATTGCTTGTTGAGAAACTCTAGACCTGATGCCGCCTTCATCCCCCATTGAGCCCCTTTTTGTGGGAGACTATTGAAAAACATAACCTCCATTGTTTACTTATCACACCATTATTTACCAATAGATTTCTATCTAATGGTAGCATTCTAGAATCGTAGATAGTAACCAAATCTCAAAGGAATCATCTTTTAACAAAATATCCACCATCTATTGAATCAACTTTTTCACCTCTCCAAGATCCAACATAAGCACAATGAACCTTGAGTCCATATTTTTGAATTGAGTCATATGTTTTTGGTTGCAAACTAATTAAATGAGGTATCCAAAAATATTTGTTGATGACATTGATATTTTTTGTTCAAAATTGTATAAGTCTATTTATTATTTAACTCATCATGTTGAATGCAAATCTCATCATCCTATGATATCAATAGAAATCTAGATTTAATGGCGTTCTCTCTCTCACCTACTCCTAGATCCTTAGCAATGGATCCAATTCACATTTTTCTATATTTATATGATTATGCATACATTTGTAAGGCTTTGATAGATGTTATCCCTACTTTCCTTCATGTCTCACTTAGGGTTTATGTTGTTACATTTATGATTGGATGTGACAGGTTCCTTGCTTGCTCCTCTCTATTGTGTGTGGATGTGACATAGCTCTTTTAGGAAAGAGAAAATAATAATGATATAATATCAAGAGGAATCAAAATGACATCTTGATTGTACCTATAAAGAAATAGAATGAGATTTAATTCAAGCATGTGACCTCTATTTTTGAGGTACACTTGCCTTGGTCATCATGCCAACTTAAGATTTATAGGTAGCGTTGTTCAGTGATTATCTATGGTTTCATAAAAAATATTAAAAATCTTTTTTCTTTGCTATATCCATAAATCTAATATTGATAGATATATTCTAACATTGGTGGTTCCATAAACATGAGATGTTCATTTTTATAATCTAAAGAAACAAAATAAATTATTAATAATTTTAAAAAAATGACTAAAAGTAAGTGTATGTGACAAAAAAAAGAGTTATTAGAATTAGACATGTAACAAAGTAAAAAGAACAATGCTATAATAAAATGGTAAGACCGTGAAAATTCAAACTTGAAGTAATAATATAATAAATGAAAATAAGAGATGAATCCAAGCATATAAGCCCATGAGTCAATGAAGATCAATAGTAAAAACTAACCTAGCGGAAAGACAACCATGCAATCAAGTCTAATGTGAGAGGATTTGTGGTATTAACATACACAATGCTAAAGCATCAAGACATATTAGACACTCTAAATTTACCTTAGATTTATGTGAGATGAATGACTATAAGCCAACAAAATATATTGCAAATTATTGTTAAGGAAAAGACATGCAACAATGCATGCCATACAAAACTATCAAACATTTAGAAGACAAATAACATAGTAATAATAGTACATTTAAAATAAATGAAATGAAATGATGTATAGTGTATAAAGATTTGAAAGGATGAGAATATAAATTATTGTACAAGCGTGTAATTTTTATTATTAGGTACACATACATTCATCATCATATCAAATCAACATGTATATCATTAATGGTGTCTAATGAATCAAATATTGATTAAATTGATGTAATAGAAGACCTTAAAAATATTTTGTAACGTTGCACTCATTAATATAATATTGGGGTAAGTGCACCAATATGGTGAACAAAAAAGTCTTCACATGCAAAAAAAAAAAAATTCTCATAACTTGTGTGTTTTGAAAAATTCAAAAATGTGCTAAGCTTGGTTTTACCAAGCCTAGAAAAAACTAATAAAAAGAGAAAAATGATCCTCAAAACACATACGGGTTTCGAGGGACAAAAGGTTCCTCAAAATGCATACGGGTTTTGAGGAACATTATATTCCCCAAAACCCGCGGCATTGGGTCATTTCCAATGCCAAAAATGGAGGAACAGCAATGTGGAGAAGGCAAATTTCATCAGAACTCGAGCGTGTTTTGGATCCATTTGGATTTTTGATCAATTTGCAACAATGGCACCATGTCGAACATGTAAGATTTTAGTGTTTTGATTGTTTTTTATTATTTTTTATTGTTTTTGTTTTCATTTTAATTGAAGTAGGGTTTTTTAATTGATTTATGTTTGTTTTTTATTAATTTGATGTCAGATTCTACAAACAATCCCCCCTCCCAAAAAAACCCTTGTGCACAAGTGTAAATGCAGATTGTACTCCTTTCAAATTTGATAGTTGATAGGTTGCAATTAATATTTTTGAATATATGTGATTTATGATTCTAATGGAGACTATGTTTTGCAGGTCTAAACAAGGCTGAGAATGTTCGATTGCAATTGCCCAATATTGCCTTATCGAGTCTGCATATATACTTGTATCAGGGGGCAGGTCTACGTGCCTCCTCATCGATGACACTTAAACAATATTATGAATACCATTTTATGAATGATCACTTACCATTAGTTAAGTGGTCACTAACATATATTTAATATGTCAATAAGAAATGTATTCTATGTATATACAAAGTAAGCAATGTTTATCGATCATTACTCAATCAATAATGAAACCAATATGATATTAGTTCATGCAGATCGAAAGCATTCTTTACTTGATCATGATAATTAATAGTGAGGTGGTAAACTAATATATCTCATTATTGATTATTTATCTGACGATGCTATAATTTCAACACTCCCTCTTAGCTAGGGAAGATAAGGAGTATGAATATTATAATGATCTCTGAGAGTACATTACCATACTAATAGCTATCACATAACTCGTGATAGGAAACATCACATAACTCATGATGAGATCTATATCACCTAAATCATGATAAGAGTTATCACCTAATCTTGTGATAAGGTATATCACCTCATTTCATGATATGAAGTATCACCTATCTCATGATACTAAAGGATATAATATACTCAAGAACATTACATTATCCTCATATATCCTAGTTATGGTATGTGCACTGACATTAAGTCACATAATGTCTACCATAAAAAAATCATGAAAAATCCATGAATAATGATATCAAGTCATAGGATATCAATCTATTGAACATTATAAGATCATCACCTTATAGTGTCAAATACAAGTGTTCATTACCTAAAAGATCGTCACCTTTTAGAAATGTACACAGGGGTGGGTCCCATAAAGTCATAGAGTCAAACATATGAAAAAATAATTTTACACATTAAACATCTTATATATTAGTACAGATACATATAACACTTACATTTCAATCATACCAAGACTCTCTCTGAAGTGTTCAACTTTCACTCTAGAGAGAGGTTTGGTAAGTATGTATGTTGTATGACCTCCTATACTGGTATACTTCAACTGGATTACATTCCTTTCTACCATGTCTCTCACATAGTGATAAGGAATCTTGATATGCTTAGATCTATCATGAAATACTGGATTCACTAAAAGCTTAATACAACTCTGATTATCACAGTGGATAATAGTAGGTTTCAAAGGCTCACCAAATAATCCCACAAGCAGTTTTCTTAGCCATACTGCTTCTCTTGCAGTCATAGAATTTTTAATGTATTCGGCTTCTGTAGAACTCTGAGAAAACTGAAGATTGTTTTCTCTTATCCACGGTATCATAGACAATCCTAAACTGAAGCAAAATCTTGAGGTGCTTTTCTGATTAGTCACGCTTCCAGCCCAATATGAATCTGTGAATCCATGAAGATCTAAATAAACCTTTCCATATTTGAGACCATAATTAAGAGTACCTTCAAGGTACCTCATTATATTCTTTAGAACAACAAGATGTATCTCCTTGGGCTCACACATAAACTAACTCAAAGCATTCACCGCATAACAAATATATGGTCTGGTATTAACCAAGTACATCAAAGATCCAAACATCTACATGTAGAGAGTTGGATCTACTAACTGAATCTATTAATGGCTCTAGAATATGTACATAATCTCCAAGTACCACCTTTCTTTGGGGCTAGGATAGTGGGAATAACACAAGGGATTATACTTTTCCTAATTAGGCCTTGGTCAAGTAACTCTTGGATTTGTTTAGCAATCTCTACATTCTATTGAGGGGTCATCTTATAGGAAGCTTTGTTAGGCACTGAGGCTCCAGGGATAAAGTCAATTTGATGGCTAATATCTCTCTTAGGTGGTAGGGTGGTTGGTTGACCATCACTCACTATGTCCTTGTATTGGTTTAGTAACTCTTTTATCTCTTTGGGCAACTACTCCTTCTTGTCCACCTTCTCACCCTTAGGTTTCAACACTAAGGAAAAACCCACTCCATCTTCTTCCTCAAGTGTGTTTAAGAATTCCTTTTCCCCCACTAAGAGTACATTGGGACCCATTGTCTTCACTTCTCCTTCTTCCAAGATTGACTAAATCTTGAATGTGACCCCATCCTTCTTGAATGAGTAGGAGATCTTAGCTCCATCATGCATAGGAGATCTTTCAAACTGCCAAGGTCTTCCCAATAAGAGATGAGAAGCATCCATGGGTAAGGCATCACACAAAACCCTTTCCTTATATCTCCCTATTGAGAACTCTACCCAAGCTTTCTCATTAACTAACACATGTTGATCTTTATTTAACCAAGTGACTCTATAAGGGTTAGCATGAGGAATTATTTTCAACTTAAGCTTTCCAATGGTTTCCACATAAACAATGATATCAGTAGAACTAGATTCTATGATAACTTTAGAAACTTTACCTAGGATCTTGAATTTGAGTCTAAACAAAGATCTCATTTGACTTGGCTCTCCTTTGATTGGCTCCCTGATAAGTGTTCTTCTGATCATCAAATTTTATCCTATCTTTGAATCCAATGCCACCTATGTTGTCTTGCTTCTAGAAGACTCTTCTTGCACATAGCTTATCCTTTTCTCTCCTCCTTGGGATGATGAACTCTTTTCAGGACACCTATAAGAAGGATGCCCATACTGGTGATAATTATAGAATTTCATAGAAGATAAATAAGATCCTCTTCCCTGGCTATTTGATCTCCCTCTTGAATTGTTACTAGGGCCTCTGCCTTTGTTGTAACCACCTCTGCTATTATTTGACTCTCCTTGTTTCTCAATGATTTTGGACTCTCCTTGGCTTCTTGATTCAAAGTTTCTTCCTCCAAATCCTCCTCTCTGACCTCTTTCATCTCTTCCTCTACCTCTGCCCCTACTGCTTGAGTCGTGCTTCTTTTTAAGCTTTTCTTCTACCTTGAGGGCAAGTTGATAACTTTGGTGAATTATCCTTGGGCTCAAGAGGCTTATTTCCTCTTGTATATTCCACCTTAACCCATTTAGATATCTATCCACCTTTAGGATTTCCTCCTCCATCACATGGGATCTCAGAAATTTTTTTTGGAACTCCTCTGTATAAGCACTCACTTAAAGATCTTTTTGTCTAAGGTTCTGTCTCTTTTTGTGCAACTGCACTTCATAGTCATCTGGCACGTACATCTCTCTAATCTTTTCCACCATGCCTTTCCAGCTTGTAATTGCATTATTTCCTTCCTTAACCCTCTCATCTTGTATAAATTTCCACCATGTGAGGGCAGTCCTTCTCAACCTTGTTTTTTCTACTCTCACCTTTTGTGCCTCTGTCACACTGTCACATTCAAAATGGTTTTCTAGTCCTAACCTCTAGTTCCATCTTACCACTAAATATGGGTACATCTTCTAATGAATTTCCACTCATGGCCTTTGGAGCCTTAAGGAATGGCTCTTCTTGGAGTACTAGATCAGGCTCTGGCACTGTATCTTCTTCTGCCACTAACTTGCCTTTTCCTTTTGTCTCCCTCACATTTTCACTTACCTTTGTTGTCCGAGATTGCACTTCATCTAACTTCATTTCCATCACCGCCAACTTTTCCCTTAGGAGTGTATTCTCCTCTTCTCTTTCATCTATCTTCTTAGCCAACTCTACGTTGGTCACCATGGTTGATTCTCCCACTGATTCCAGATCATTCATGTACTTACTAGCCCAAGTCCTTTTAAGGCTCTGATACCAATCTGAGAGGGTTGTCCTTCTAGGAGTTAGCTTGACTAAACACTAGGTCTCCAAGGACCCTCTAAGGATTCACTCAAATCCTAATCCACAAGGTGGAACACTAATTTCTCCTAACCCCGAAACCAAGAACTTCCCTACCAATTTAAGCTTTTAGTCTATAGTGAATCTACAAGGGTAGATTCCTCAAATCCTTTGCAATTCCTTCACAGAAGAAAAAAGGGTTGTGATCATCACTTATGAGGTAAAATAACTCTATCCTTGATGGTCTTGATTCTGCAATTTTTCTTCTACCAATCAAACTCCTACAAATTAGGAAGTAGCCTATAGTCTTCGTGTAGCCCTATCCAAGCTCTTTTTCCAGCATCAACTTTCTAACTTCCCAAAGAAGTCCCAAAACTAGTCTTTGATCTAGGTACCCTTTTCAGAGACTCAAAGGATTTCTAGGGTTTTAGTATCCCAAGTCCTCCGTACAGTACCTTTAAACACTTAGGGATCGAGTCCTTAAATATAGGGCTATTAGGCCTGTTTGTTGCATTGTCTCTCAAAACCATGTGAGTTTGTGTCATCGATTTCCACCACTGCTTTGGGAGTCTAAAAAACTTCCCATACACCATACTCCAACCACTGGATTTCACATTTGAATCCAACCCTGCATACTTTACTTCTTTGTTACTCATTTCTCCCTAGTCAGGCTATAGCCAAGCTCGCCTAGGGCAAGAGCTCAATATTCACCATCTTCACCTCTAACCCTAAAACAAAAAGGAAAACACTATACAATGATCCCTCTACCATTTCACCAAGGCACGGGTGTTTGCCACGGGTAGAAATCCCTAGAGAGACATTTTACTATGTACAACCATATCTGGTCCAGAGAACACATAACAAGGAGTTTATTTACATTCAATGCACAAAACACAATCTTTGCACTAACCTACTTCAATAGAAAGGTAAAACAACTAGTAGTTCCTAATTACAATGAAATAGTAAGAAATTCAATCCATTAAAACAAGCTTAAGACATAAAATCCAAAAACATAGTTGTTGTTCCTTCCAATTGCTTAGTAAATTATGCCAAAATGGTATCCAACCTCATTACACAGTATCCAAGGCTCTTAAATATGTCTATAAAATTGATTAGAACTGTCTGAACTGACCCATAACTACCTTTGGGTGGTTTTACAACTTTTTGCAAAATGTTGTCAACCAACATTTAAAAGTTGCAAAGTTGCTCAAGCAACTTTTGCACTTTTTTACATTTTTTCTCTCTTCCCATTTCAATGACTTGGTTGGACACCAAAGGGTCCAACAACATGTCCTAGGACCCTAAACACCTAAAAAATTCCTTCTAAGGACTATGACTGCCAAACACACAATTTGACCAATTTTAGTTATCAAGACCTTGCAAAGGTCAAATGGATCAAACGCACACACAACTTAACACATCTTCTCCTAGATCAAACCAAGATGAACCTAAAATTTCCTAAACATACTTAACTAACATTAAATGTTTCATCACAACAAAAATTAGGGCTTCTACCCTAGGTGCTCCTGCACCAGAGACCCCTACCACTCAAATTTTTATTCTAGCTATGTACAACATAGCCAAAATTGCTATCTACTTGCAATTGGGCTAACAATTCCCCATTTCCATCTTATTTGGGATCCATTACAAATTTTAGAAGAAAGGGGGTTCGATATGATAGTAATATTAATAAATTCCTCAAACTCTTTGACAATGCTTCTACTAAACCCTTCAAACTCTCCCGTATTTTGTTTTTACCACACTATCCTTTACTCTATCGACTAAAACTTCCAAATTATGGAGATTCGCTTCTACATTAGGGGATCCCATTCAATTCAAGTGATGTTGAAGTGCCTGAATTGGATCTTTTTGGGAGGTAGGGTGAGCAATTTCTAAGAATAGATAACAAAATTATCAACCTAGAGATGGTCTTGAGGCTCTTGCTTTTGGGGGCGAGGCCAAATTGAATTAGCTAGGACACAACATCCTTCTCAAGTTACCTAAATGCCTCAAGCTTTCTTTTATTAAATAATATATCTCCAACCATGGGGGAGAGGACAATGTATTGGATGAATTTTTAAGGCCTCATGACTAAGGAACAAAATTATCTTAATAGTGGTAGTCTTATAAGTACTTTGCATAGAGAAAGGGAAATGACGTGTAGATTTACTAGCTTGGAGTTGTTCTGCGTTCTAGGCTAATTCTGCATCCTCATCATTTCCTTGGGATTGTGACTACTCCTCTGATCCCTTATCTCCTTCTTGGTTTCCTTCTTGTTCTTTCCTCTATTGTTCCAATCCTATGTTAGGTACATAATCATTGCCACAAGTCTTATTTGGATAAGGATCTTCCTTAGGAGGATTCCCATCTCTGCCTCCACCAAGATTGGATGAAGATGGTGCTTGTGAAGTTGCTACTAAAGGGGAAGAGCTAGGATTGCTAAAATTTCCCTATGCTAAACATTTAAACTTTTTTTGATATACATGTTTCTGATTATTTCCCTTTTTTTCTTGGTAACCCACATCCTGGTCCTCATATTAGTGGTTGTCCTTCTATCTAAGATATCCTCCTTTGGCTGATTTCAGTCAATGAGATCTAGAAGATGTAATTTAACTTGAGATATGTACATATGATCTAATATATTAGATTCATCATTTGTTACTCTATTTACATCCATGGGAATCCTGTAATAAACTATTTTCTTCAAGGGCATTTGTGACCAGTCTCTTTTCCTGACCTTAAATTCTTTCAAGCAATCCTCTCAATAATCTTCCAATTGTCGGATATGATTTTATATGAAGGCCCAAGATGTAAATTATTTTTGACAAATTGTTTAGGATCAAAATTCAACTTCATTACATCATAAGTCTCCATGGTATCGCTCTATGTAGCGTTCATTCTATTAAATGCATTGGATCGGGTCCTGCAATAGTAGATTCCCAAATTGATAAAGAATTCATACCCGCCTTCCCACTTTCATTGTACCTCTTGTTATTTTCACATTTGTTGACACATCTCCAACATGATAAATTTATCATTGACATATATTTGATAGTTTTAGGGGAAATCCGTCAAAGTCACCTACTCTAAGATAGGTAAACATGAGAAATTGTAGAAAATAACTACCATACTCTTTAATCAGGGTCGCTGCTTTAGGAGAGATGCTCCTCTCAAGATGTCCCTATAATTCTCTCACAAGATGCATTCTAAGTAAATCATTGACCCTTCTTTAATCAACATAGCTTTTCTATAGCTATAAACTGGGATAGTAATCATAAATTTAAATATTTTCATCAAAATCTTCAACAGCCTCTAATCACAGCCAATATTGAGTATAAGCTAGGGCATATGGCAGATAAGAAGACATGTAGAAAGTCTTTCTCCATTAGAACTTGGTCATCATATCATGTAGTTGATCACTAATCAAATTGGCTTGGTCAAGATACAAAGTTCCAATGTGGTTCTGACACACATTACCTAGATGAAGAAAAACATTCATTCTTCTAAATTGAAAATATCTTCATTCCCCCTTAGTCTGTGCAACAACACTTTCATATCTATGATTTCACCCATCATGAATGACTTATGTATTGTTTGGGGTAGCTTGGATTTCCCTTTCCTTGGTGGCACAAACCTTTCCTTAGCAATTATCTTTTTATACACTACCTTTTTTATGCTAAATTCACATTAAGATAGAACAAATTCTCAGTGAGCATACTCTACTCTGTTCGAGAGCCGGAAGAAATTTTAAATTGTGGCACAGTATGAAGTAACTAGGACTTTGTTATCATGAGTTTTTATTTACCTAGTATTATGGTCGTATATGTGGATGCACTTCAGTACTAAATCTATGCACTAAACAACTACAATGAAATTTGCCTCCTAAAGTAACTCACTGTGTACTAAAATCTTGATAATTGGATGGTGATTTGGGTCATTTACCCTTTGCCAAAACTCATCCAAGTTCACATAGCCAAGTTTAGTGCTTCCCACCTCTAACATTGTGCACTCTAATCCTTCGAGGTGATCATCTCCCAGATATTTATACTTCATGATTATTGTTTATTCTTCCCCAATTAAATTTACAACAATTCAAATTCAAAATTATAACACCTTTTATCTCCTATAAATTTCCCACTGGAAGTAAAATTAAGCTCAATTATGGATTTCTCGATTATGAATTACCATTAATGTTTTGTTTTTCTTATGTCACTTCAATCACTTCTTAAAATTTCTAGCGGCTATCAAATTTCGCTTTATATTCTAGAACTCACTATGATGATTATGTGCAAATCTTTTCTTATATCCCCCTTTGTGTCTTATAAAGAAGGATTCCTTATGTGATGTTGCACTTCCACTTGTTGAACTCACTTTTGGGTCAAAAATGCTACATAAGAAGTCTCTGTCATCTCTATTAGGTTTCACTTCCGCTTCAAGAACTAATTCTCCCTACCTTTAACTTGATCTCTTTTGTATTGAAATTCCATTCTCAATGTTGGGCCACAACAAAGGTTTGAGAACCAATGTTAGAGTCTGACACTTTATTTTGCACTTGGACTTAGACTCTAGACAAAAGGCTAAGGTTCGACATATAGATTGGAACCTAACAAAAGAAATGTAATCGAGACTTGACGCAAAGAAGAATGTCATAAATTGACTGAAAATGTGGAACTTCACACTAGATCAACCAGACTTGGAAAACATAAGGAGATGAAGGCTTAGACAAGTTCCAAACAAGTTGCCAGAATCTAACAAGTGTCCTTGAACCCAACTCAAAATTGACACATATAATAATGAAAGAACCTTTACTAACTTTGAAAGAAAAATAGGGAAAGGCCAAATTTGAAAGGGGTAAAAATTTTGGTGCAACAACTGGCTCTAATTAGTGACAAAGATTGGAAAGGATGGAACTACAAACCTAGAATCTCTAGTTTTGCACAACTTAGGACAACGATATAACATTGAAAAGAATCGACGACTAATACTAACACACACCAAAACTAGGATAAAAATAAAACTGAGCACACACCAACCTAACTACTATGATATAAGGTAGGGTTACCTACTTTATAATTGATATAATTTGAGATCCCGCTCATTGAGAGGGAGGGTAAATATGGTTCCATCTAGATATAATAGCCTAAATGCATTATTTTTGCAGACTTGGTGAATCTTGAATAGGCCTTTCCACATTGAATAAAATTTTCCATTGGCACCTATGGGTTCCCTTCTTTTATCCCATAAGAGTGCCATATCCCCTTCCATAAAGCTTTGAGGTCTGACTTTCTTTTCGAATATGTGCTTCATTCTCACTTTGTGTAGGGAAATTCTATCCAATATGTCTTCTATACGCTCTTCAATCTTTATGAAGTACATGATCCCTTTCTCCAAGGAATTCTGGAATTGCCCTTGGGCCTAGGGCAATGACAAAAAGGGCACCTCGTCATGTATTCTTATTAAGTCCATATTATAGTTATGACCCATAAAAGTTGAGATGTTTTTCTTACCATATGTATCATGATTATGTTGTTATCTAACTCTAGGATACATTCACATATCTTTTAATTTACTTACAAGATACTAACAATTTAATTAGTCATGTATACATACATATGTTGGAGATTTGATTCTGAGCAGTTGATTGATTGTATGTTTGTCATTGATGACAACATATAATACACAACAACGATTCTATATGTACTTATCAGAATGATGACATGAAGACTTTCATGGTTAGATGCATGTTGTTGACATGTTTATTATGTTATGTTCATACACGCATATCCAGATATGATGTTTCAGTCAAGTTGTGTAATTATGTTATTGGCAGTTACAGTTCAGGAAGAGTATCTGTTCAGAGCCGACGTATGTAACGTGTTTCTTGAGTTGCGCCTATCTTCAGGATATGCGTGTGTATATTCATGATTAGTTATGAGTTGATGATAGTTATCTAAAGGTGCCAAACGTGTTTCAAGAAGATTGCAAAGTTAGAGTCAATTTGGTGAGGCTGACTTAGTAAAGCATCGCATCTATTCAGTTTATACTTGCGCAGTTGTAATTATGCTTGCGTGCTTAGTAGAGCCGACAACAAGAGTTGTCTTACAGGTCCCATGATCTTATACTTTGAGGAAGATACTTATAGAAAGTCATTTGTGATATGCTAAGTGTGAATGATACGAAAAGAGATTAAATATGTATAGAGCAGATTACCAGAGTTGGTTCATTCATCAAAGGTCTATGTGAAGAAGAAGTGAAAGATTGTAATACACTAGAACTGATCAAGACAAGAGGTCTAATCTACAATTCATCATCAGATATAGTGCATATCTGTTATACAGAAGGTTGTAGCCTTCACCATTAAGCAGTGAGCTTTTGGACAGTGAGTCCACCACCCCTAACAGGGTTATTTGTAAAAGACTCCTA
>MU227291.1:2643732-2665122 GCA_018584345.1 Thuja plicata
AGAATTTTCAAAACATCACAATTGCCCCCCCACTCATCCGACTTCTCCTCCAAACAATTCCTCAACCTTATGCACCATGAATAGCTTTGAATTCATCCCTATAAAGGCTAGCGGAAATCAGGTGCCCGTAGGACAGCCTGTCCTCCCTTCATGGCGGAATTGTCCCATAGACAGGACAATTCCGCCCAGCATGTGCATCGATCTCCATTCAACTTTCACCACTCAAACATCAAACAAAGATCAAATTTTGAAGCCCAGGGGAAGTCTAGCCTTCAACTCCTCTGCAATTGAAGCTGAAAAAAGGGGGTCCCCAAGAATTGGGGCGATGTGTGAAAGACTTCACAACAAAACCCTTGCATAAATTCTCTTCACCAAAATCAACAAAAGCCAATGTCATGAATGAATGGATTTTCTCTTGCCTTGGATTTTTATAATTCTCCAAGAGAAATCGATTTGTATCTTCACAAATACACTTCTCATAACTTAAAAATTACTTAGCTTTTGAAACTATCTGCTTTTGTTGCATTTCAAATTATAATATTCAATTATAACTCCTCCAATCTTAGGCGCCCACTTTTAATGATATATTTAATGCACATTAATGATGTCCTTGGCCGGCCTGTTTAGGGGCCTTGTAGGGTTAATCCTATTTCTTGTGGGCAACAAACAGTTAAATGGACTCCCCCCCTCCGGGATGGATTAAAATCAACTTCGATGGGGCTTCCAAAGGGAATCCAGGGCCTTCGGGGGCTGGCTATGTGGCGAGGAATGAGTCCGGGTAAATCCTGGCTTTAGGTGCTATGCGACTGGCTGACGAAGCCAATAATGCAGCTGGATGTCAGGTGGCAATTGGTGTTGTACGTTTGGCCAAGAATCTAGGCACTCAGCGACTGGTCTTGGAAGGGGACTCATTGCTAGTGATCAATGACATTAAGAAAGGAGAAATGGATGCGTGGCATTTGAATCAATACATCAGGTGCATTAGGGGCATCCTTAGGTTTATCCCGGAGGTACATATCATTCATGCTTGTCGAGAAGCCAATGAATTGGCAGATAAATTATCAAACATAGGCGTAAGGAGACCTATTGAGGACAAAGATGAACTTTTGGAGGACTATTGCCACATTGAATGGCCAGAGTTTGATTGATCTGACAGAATGTGTTGAGCACAAATGCAAATCTAAAGAGGATTTATGAGTTTGGAGGCAGATTTTGGGATTTGGCAATGATGGTTTTGAATTTGGTGCCTTTTCTATTTTGGAGGCTGCCTTTTTGGAGAGGTGGCACGCTTGGCCATGGACGCAGTGAACTGTCAAGTGGCACGCGGGCTTTGGGAAGGGAGTTTGGTGCATGATGTTGAGGATGGATTGGGTATGTACGGAGGTTGTGCTGATTGGTCACCATTTGTAAGCCTCTAGCTTTTCAGGATTGTGGCGGATCCCGTTCGCGACGAAGGTGACAATTTGTTGTACGGTGGGCTTTCCCTCTTGGTGACTTGATGGTCTGCAGAAATTGAGGCACAACACATTCTAAATAAAGGCTTGGGGGCAAAATAACCTATTTGTAAATCCTATAAGGCAAGGTTTGGGAAGTGTGTGGGGGAGTGGTGGTGTGCGCAGGGTTCTAGTGCTGTGCTGCAGAGTGTTGTGTTGTGGGTGGTGAAGGTCGAGCAATGGAGGCCAACTTTACCCTGCGATCCGCGAACTAACTTCCAGCTTTTTGGGACTCTATCTCTGTGCAAAGGCTTAAAAACATATTCCGCATTGATGATTCTGATTTTTGGGAGGCAATCTCTACCCTGTTTGGTGATGAATTCATGAACATAGATGTGCGTCCTCGCACAAATCTTGACATCTCTTCCCTTTTTCTAGCTTTGGCTTTGTTGGTGGGTAACTCGAAGTTAGAAATTTTGAAGGTGGCAAAGAAGTGTCTGGTGCCACAATGGTCTATAGGCTTGGAGGGGATTGTTGAGTGTGCGGAAATCGGGGTGAGAATCCGTATGATAGGCGGTGTGAATGATAGGTGGCGGCTCTGGGGATGTCTAGCCCCTAGTCATTTGGAGCTCTACTTGGCCTATGGCAGCAAGGCTGCCTGAAGTTCGGCGGGGATGGAATGGGTAATGGTTTTGGACTTCCTGGACAAAGTGGAGGAACGGAAGAGGGTGACTGCTGCTGGATGTGTGAGGCATCAGAAGACCACTCTAGTTAAGTCCACAGCTAAGGTGGACGAGTCGGGACGACCAATGCCTCGACACCAACTAACCAGGAAAGCAGTGGGTTCTCGCACTACAACGTCAAGTGCGGTAGAAATGCCTAATTTCTCCCGTGAAGAGGCCATGTGGTGGTTTCAGTAGGGTGCATGTTGGGTTAGTTTCCGTTTCTGTATTTTTGAAGCTTTTGTTCTAGCTGGATGTAAGCACTTTGGTGCAATTTTGGGTGGTGTATGTTGCTCTGGCGGGTCGTGGTGTTTTTCTTTTTGGCCCTTAGGCTAGTTGATTTGGTGCATGTTCGACATGGATTCATGGTGCAATCCCTTTTTGTAACCTCTATTTTAAATCAATATAAATATAAATTTACCGATCAAAAAAAAGAGATGTCCTTGGCCCCTTTCACTTAATAAACTTTATAAAGTTAATTAATAACTTTATAATATAACCATTAATAAATAATTATTGATGTCATAATTTTAATATCTCATCGAATACTCAATATCTATTTGTTTTGTTTGAACCTGGAGGTCAACCAATGTTTCCACTACGCATTTGACTGCCTTACTAAAAATAGTAAGGGTCCACCTCTATCAATCCCTAATTTGCTATAATTAGCAAATCCCTAAATACCTGAGCAACAAAGATGCCAAGGGTCATCACTGCAACTGAGGCCAGTCCAGGTGCCCTGACAAATATAGAAATGTCGGATAAATGACTTACTATAAATAGTAAGTGTACCAAACTGACCCAAACGAAGAGCAATCCTGAACACCTCTGGCCTCCGGAAGGGAATTGGCCCACTGAACTGCCAACCAAGACCCTCTAACCAACTAACTTAGCCTACAAGGGTCACTGATAGGCTAATCCAAACCACCAACCATGGTGAGCTAAAAAGGGGACATTACAATCCACCCTTCCTGAAATTGCTTGTCCCCAAGCAATCTCAGAAACAAATAACACTTCAGTCCACTCGGATCCGAAGAGTAGAACTGTGTAATGTCCCTATGATCACCAACTAGCTCCTCTAGCATCATCCCCAGTACAACTGACAAAACCTGTCGAATTGAATCAAATCCAATTGTAGATGTCACAGGAATGAACATTTCATTGGGAAGCAACAGTGAAATTAAACCAACCAAGAAAAATATGTATTGTTTGGGCATAACGCGATAAGTTTTCAAAATTCAAAGGCAAAGAAAAAGGCCCATTAAATTGTGTCCACCTTCCTAGTCATGGGGATACATGCATATTATGAGGTTTTACACTACTATAGGATTTACTTCGGCCTTTGATGTTAGATGTGATCCTAGTGAGATCACCCTTGTTGACGCTTGACACTACCTAATGAGCATTATCAGATATTGTATTGGTCCCTTCACATTGATCAATGATGGCATTAGTGACTTCATCATTCCAGTCTAGAGAAAATGCTTGATAGTTGATGATCTCTGATTTTCCTTTTTGGCTCCTCTTTTCTCTTTAAAGTTCTTGTTCCCATTTCTTGGCTATTTCTACCTATTTCCTGACCACTTGTTCCAGTGGTCCCTCGATGTTTTGTATATATCACTTTAGTTCTTCCCTTTGGTTGGGCCTTTCTAGGTTTCTCTTCTGAGGACTCCATTGCATATTGTTCTCTCCAGTCCTATTGACCCTCTTTTTGTCATCTATGGACATTAATATAACTACTTTCTTTCTTTTTGTTTGTCTGTTTCTTTATATTTTTATTCTTGTTTTTGTTTCATTTTCTATTGTATGTACCCTTGCAAATCCTTATAGCTCATTCGCCTAGTTATAATTTCCCTTTGGTGTCTAGATCTTGTAATTTTGAACATTCTAGCACTGCCCCTAATCTTTATTCTTTGAATACCCCTCCTCTTGTAAATGATGTTATTCCTACTAGGATGAGTTTGCAGTCATTCTCTTCCTTCTGGAAACACTATTCTCAAATGCATCATACCTTCATTTTGCTTTCTCCTCAAAAAAAAAGATGGAAAGGCAACTAAAAATTTGGGATCTATGATGATGCAATCTATTCCAACTAAGGATCAAACTGCAGACATTCTAACCAAGTCTTTGAGCCCAGGCAAGTTTGTAAACTTTAGGGGGCAACTTGGTGTAGTTAGTAGAATTGTTAAGGATATAGCTTTAGTCGTATGATGCACAAATGCTTGGATATATTGATGACAGTAGTCATCATGATCTATAGTATTCTTGGGAAATCTAGTAACATATATGTATGTGTATATGTGACATTAGATACATGCACATACACCCATACATACATGTATTCATTTAATCATGAGCATGGCACTATACTATAAATCATGGTGAGTACTATCATCTATACATACATGTATACTCGTGCATGACATGACTATGTGAAACCAAGAAATTGAGTAAACTATGAGACCAATTCAATTATCATATATATATATATATATATATATATATATATATATATATATATATATATTGATTAATAATGGTATTATTACTCAATATATATATACACATGACAAGTAGATTAAACTTGATCATCTTTATTAAAACTAATAATGATTGAACACTAAATGAATCGACTATTGGTGTCAACTTCTACTCATTATTTGGTGTCAATTTTATCGACTATTGGTGTCGACTTACATTCATTATTTGGTATCAACTTCCATCGACTATTGGTGTCGATGAATATTATAACCATTATACGGTGATTAACTTCCATCATAATCGTGTTGTCTTATATTAACGATAACAATAGTTATCGGGCCTTGACACATGGTTAGCGCTGATGAAAAGTTGCGACCCATTGTGAGGCGGCATACCTGTTGGAAGGCATCCCTCCTCATCATTCTATATATGCTCTTGAGATGCATGATCTAAGAACACACAGAAATAATAGAGTGCAAGTACAAGATCGTACATCTCCATATACACTAAACAATATTGATATATGTTTCATTTGTATAATCTGCCATTGGATTACTTACAGGTTGGCGAATGAAAAAGTGACACTTATCTATATCAGCAAATCATTAATAGTTAAGATCATCGCAGCAAAGAACAATAAACAGATCAACAACATATTGTTTTTTGACAGCATATTTGTATTGATAGCATTCAGCAAGTAACATTGATTCGATATATATATATCAATACTATAAATGCAAAGTTTCGATATATATACTTATCAAGAGTATATTCTAATTATTTGATAAGTTTGTAGATCACAAAAGGTTGAGGATTGCTCTCAGATCTTTGACATATACTTTGATTCTGGTATAGTCTGCCCTTACTCTTGCATATTTATATTTTGGCTACAAAATAGATCAGAAGTTGTTTTGATTTATATCAGCATTGTTGATTCCCTGCATAAAAGTTATCAGCATATTCAAAGTATTAGAAGTGATATATTTGCATCAATATTATTTGTGAAAAATAAAGATAATATTCAACAATATTTTGTTTAGTATTAAAAGATAAAAAGAATTAAATTTCTACCTTCTCAAATTTGATTGCACTAACAACAATGACCATCAAGGTAGGGTATTAAAGTAATATTGTTGTATTTAGCATGTAATGAGCTATTTGTTTGATTAAGTTTTAGCAACTTTCCTTTTTTGTTTTCATTCTCGATTGTTTCTGTTTTAGAAACATTTTTTGTAATCTTTATATAAGGAGTCTTCCTCTCCTTAATTATCATTTCATTTTTTAGATAGATGTATTCAAGATAGTTTATAGTACTAAAATTTCACATCTGTGACAGTTTTTCAGTTAGCGTATTTGCTATATTTTGTGCTAGTTGTTTTCCCAAAATACAAATTGTGTAAGTTCCATAGCCCTATTTTTTATGAGCTGTGATTAGCAAATTTATCCCTGTAAAACAGCAAAGTATATTGCAATTCTCTGTATTGCTCAAATCAATCAATATAGGAACATTTTGACAAAAGAAAGTTTATATACTCTTGAAGACATAAAAAGTAAAGTCAATAAAAAAACTAATAAATAAGTTAATAGCTGAATGCTATCTCAAAAATATGAGCACTATATCTACATTTGACATCTAAAAGGTATATAAGAAGCAATAGATTGTAGGATAGTTTTTAGCAAGAAAGAGAACACCTGTCCAAGCTGCCAAAGCTGGTAAAACCAATACAAAGTCATCAACCCTTAGTTGAGCCTGTAAGTCATCTCTCTGCAGAAATGAAATCGAAAAATGATTCAGAATTTATCTTGTCACACCAGATTTTGCACAAAATCATGAGTTTAATACTTATAGCTATAATGAATTAAAGAAAGTTACCTTCAAAATAACATTCATTATGATATCACAGGCTAGTAGAACAGTACCAACAGTTTCCTCTGAAATATCCTGAAGTAGTCTCAAAAGGAACTCAAGAACCTGTAAATTGACAAAAATGTTTTGAGAGAGACAAATATTGACATCTTATAATTATTATCAAAATTATGTTAACTACATTACCAAGCCTTAATTGCTATAATTTACCCAAATGATGATTCTTACAAATAACAATTTGTAATCATTGAAGCTTTATGATTCCTCTTATTCAATAATTCTAAGAACCAACTACCAAATCTGAAGAATAACGCTACAGGTGTCAGAATCCTCTTAACATATTTTTACCAAATTATCAATTTGTTTTCATAACAATCTTTATAAAGCCCTTCCTGTCTTACAGTTCTTGAAATAAAAATGTAAGTTCTTTAGACAAGAAGAAACTATAAGACAAGAAAGAGCTCAACTCCGTAATTAAGATAAGATTCCTAGAACACTTATAGAGTCCCCAAGACATTAAACATTTTCTGGTCATTTCCCTTGGGTCTTTGTTCAATATGAATTCACAGAATTCCACCACTGTAATGTCGTCACAATGACAAAAATCAACAAACTGATCAAGCATGTTTAACTCACATGCCAAGTGTAACAAACATGCAAGATAAACAAAAGGAAGAAAATTCACGTTTGTTTCCCAGTATTCATCTCATTGTAGAATTTTCCAGCATGGATGTAAAATTTCAATGACGCAAGGTCAAATGGTATCATGTTTGATCAAAAGAATCACAATGCTATACTAAGTGACTAAGAAAATATGAGTTCAAGTCTGAATTCAGGAAACATTTTATAAAAAATCAAATATAAAAACATATTGATTAGTGAAGGTCATAAGAAATGTTTTTCCCAGATTCTGATCCCTGCAGGAGTAAAATGGAGTCAAAATATAGAAAGCATTTATCAAAAAAAACAAAAACAGCAATTGTTTGTCGATGATGTTCACATAAATCAAAATGTAGTTTATCCATCCTTGCAACAAGATGAACTAAGCTCAATAAAATCTGACATAGTACTTTAAAGCTACACCACTCATCCTACAAGATGTTCAACAAAGATCAACCATCAGGTTAGTTCCATTGAATATCCAATAGTTATCTATTCTCCTCTATATTATATAGAAATTGCAAAGATTCATGTGCACAAAAAGTTATGGGTCATCCCATCAGGATGTTTGCACAATAGCAGAATAAGACACTCAATGGGGTAGTACCTGTAGGCTGTGATAAATCACAAATGGTTAGAAATATATTCCTAAGGGCCTAATATGAATTAAGACCATTGTCCAACCACATTTGAAAATGGAGACCTTTTGTCGTTCATCACTATGAAGCAGCCTTATACAGATACATCTGGATGCAGTCAGTAACTATAATATTCATGCGTATTCAATTATTTATATATCTAAAGGCAAAAACATAATGCTAAATGTATTTATTTACAAATGTTAGAGTTTTTATATTTTTAGCTTATAATATTTAGCTAGTTATATTATCTGTCTTTAGTGATTTAAATGTGTACAAATTTATTTGTGAGGTTTTAATTATTTACTTATTTGTTTTGCAATATTCTAATCTTTTCTCAATACAATAAACTTGATATGACATCATATGATGCGGTACCATATCCAGACATCAGATTTGGCCCAAATATGGGCTTGTACATGTATACGTTTGGATATGGTATTCATGCCATATCCAAGAGCATCATATTGGTATATAGTAACCAATAGGTATTTATGGATATGGTATTCATGCCATATCAAGAGCATCATCAGCTAGAGCACATGTATTTTGTGAGCCAAAGATGTTAAGGAATGCACAAGTAGACTTCTTTGCACGAGAAATATGCAAGAAAAATTGGATACAAATGATGCTAGGTAAAAATCTATTCAAGGCACAATTTAAAATATAAATCTTAAACGTTTCTATCTATTACCATTTTACGTTAATAAAGTCAAAGTTATAGAATAGAATTGATTTTTTATTTTTCTCGTTTTAGATGCATGGTGGGAGATGTTAGGTGCTAAGGTGTCAAATCTACAAAGGATTGGAGTCCGTATCTTGAGTCAACCATATAGTGCTTTAGGATGTGAGCGCAATTGGAGCATGTTTGAGCATATACACTCCAAAAAGCGCAACAAGTTGGCACTG
Source organism: Thuja plicata (assembly GCA_018584345.1). Lineage (NCBI taxonomy): Eukaryota > Viridiplantae > Streptophyta > Pinopsida > Cupressales > Cupressaceae > Thuja > Thuja plicata. The sequence goes on from MU227291.1 coordinate 2,652,443, forward strand.
CAAAGATTGAATGATCTTGTATATGTTCATTACAACCTTTGCCTCCATCATAGATAGATCTTGGGCAATGACACTTCTATCCATAGAAATGCGACTCGGATTCGGATAGGCTGACCCATCTCAAGACTCAATAAAGACTAAGCAGGACACAACAAAGACTCGGCAAAAACTTGGCAAGGCTCGGGAAAAACCAATTTCTAGTGAGTCTTGCCTAGGGCAAGTTTTTGGCGAGCCTTTGGCCCATGTGACTCCGGAAGGGTCACTTAGCTTGGAAAGCATTATTCAGACACATTCAAGATTTCATATGAAGCTTGCCACTCATGTAAATTCTAGATTCCAACAAGCAATACTGCCCCGAGCGATGACACTTACCCTTAGTTGATCCTACCGCAAACCAGAAAAACAATCATGGTACAAGGCGAGAGAAGAATAGTCAGAGGAAACTGAAAAGAAAATTACCAATGAGAAATGGTTTCATAGACTTTTACAAACTCAACAACATCTTCACATAAGAATTTTAATAGGATCCATAAGATAGAAGTTGTGGGTTTCGAAGTTACCCAAAGACACATGAATGGAATTGTAGAAAAATATTAAACTAAGTTGCTGGTGTTGGTACAGATATGGTTTGCAAGTACAGCCATTCTTACCAATTACTTTTACCCTGGGTTTAATACAGCTTGTGTAAAGCCATACAAAGAGTATAAAAAAATTATAGCCAAATAATAACCATGTCAAGTTAGGATCATTACTTTATGTTTTTAGGTTGTATTATTTGTGCCTCATTGCTTTTGACTTCACCATTTAATTTTATTTGTAAACTTTGACCCAGCTGGGTTCCTCCCTAGCATGGCTCAGGCTTGCCTTGAATCTGGCCTGGTTTTTGAAAGGCAGAGCAGTACCCTGCCCAGGCAAAGCCCAGGCTGGTTTACATTTTGAAACCACCGAGCATCATTTTGCACACGGTACCCTATCCAGGAACAAATCTAGGCTGCATCAGTGCAACATACCATGAGAAAAAGTGGAAAACAAATACAGGGCAATTCAAAATGCAAAACAGCCCCAGTCAATAACCTGTTTTGTACTGGGCATGTTTCTGAGGTCATAGCCTGGTAACTTAGATACTGAATAGCTGGTCAAAACTAGATAAGATATACGTAAACAAGAATAACTAATGACAATATATACATGAACAATTCAAAGCAAATGAAGTTTCAAAAGTATTTATTCTCGGATCATTAGCACAAAACTTCAAGTTTCAACCTATTGGCAAGATAGTTTAAAAGTAGAAAAACAAAAAGTACCTGCTTGTGCCCTTCACATGACACTAAAGCAATGCAACCTTCAGCGTCCATTGTAGTTTGACATAGTGTAGGAAGAGAGAACTGAATAGAAAGAAAGGGCCTGCTATCAACAAGTAAAATATGATTGCCTCTATAACCACCCAATAGTGTATAGTACTATAGTGTTTATTCTAAATGTTAACCTCAGCATCAACCACATACCGTTCTTCATCTTGTCCTGTAACAGACAAAATGTGAGACAGAAGCTGTTGAAATTGTACTTTATATGCTAATGGTGTTTCCGCAAGGTACCTGCAGAAACATTAGATCAACATTCATCATTGTGACATTATAAGGGATAAATTCAAGGAGAATTAGACTTAAAAGAATATCATGTTGGAAAAGACTGTACAGTGTTCCAAGCTTGGCATGTATATATGAAGTCAATTAGAGAGCCATAGCCACATTGTAAAAGTAGATCTCATCCTGTCAACTTTCAGCTAAACACATCTGTTGTACATATAATGATCCTAGACAACCTTGTGAACAAGGGCACCGACTATGAAAAGAATGAATAACATTAAGATAGTGTGACTGTGATATATGTAAAATACATAATGAAGAAGCAGATACATAACTATGCAGATGACAGTTTGAACCCACTGTACCATTACAGTCAATATCTTGTGACTAAAACATGACAAAAAAAGGATTTATATAATGTAGAAAAAAAAAATTAAACGTGCTGTTGATCACACTGAATATTGTTTCAAATCCAGGATCGTTGACTTTTGACTAAATTTCAGAGGTCAAATTGAGGGAAATGAAAGAACAGATTTGGGTGCCACTTTTTGGTGTCTCACAAATGTTTTAACCTCTATAAAATGCAGCCTTTAATAGATGTTATTGTTCTTGAGAAATTTTATTGTACAAATGTATATATGAAAGTTGAAATTAATATGTTTTAGATTTTGTTTACACGCGGTAAATTGGATGGCATGTCAAAGGCTGCAAGATTGGGTTGTTAGATAAAACCCCTCAATCTTGTCTGCATGAGAATCTCAAATTTTTAACATTCTTAATTTTGATTTTCAAATAGGTTGTTGAGACCTGTTAACTTCCAACAAAATTATCTTGAGACATCATGAAGCTTTCAGAAGCACTTTCTAACATGTGCATCAGCTAGAATTGATCCATAGAAAGGCAATCTAGCACAACAAGAATAGCCAACAATAAATTAATGATCCTAGTAGATATTTTGGAATTCAATTGAATATCTCCTCAATTTCACCAAGTCGATATTGAGTATGATCTATTATAGTAACAAGGATAGACCAGCCGATATTGAGTATGATCTATTATAGTGACAAGGATAGACTGGTGACAAATTTATGAGGTGTTCAATCTTAATATTGGTGCTAGTGTCCCTACAGACTTCAATGCATTTTGTAGATAATATGCCAAGGACAAGTATAATTATAGGGTCATGTTGGTTCCTCGCCATAGAAAAAGAACCCCACATTGGAAACGTACAAGATTTGCTAGGGATGAAATTGAGCCATTTCATGTGGATATCTTTGAAGATTACTTCATCAAGACTTACTATGCCTTGTGTCAAGTTTTGGCAGTCGATTTCAAGCCACAAATTCTCATCCACCTAATTACAATGACAACTAACATTCAGCACAAAGCTTTAAATAGGAATTTTGACTTTGCCACATATCTTGTAGAAGGACTGCACAAGGAATTAGTGACAATAAAAAGGTAATGACAATAATGTATTCCAAACTGTATTTTGTGGTGTCATATGCTTTTGTACCATGGGAAGGATATATAAAATAAGGCATTACAATTGAAGTTGCAGACTACTAAGGGGTTCCTTCTGCCAATTCAAGGATGGACATATATTTGAGACATACATCATCAACATTCAAACAAAGTTGTCTTTGAGGAATGTTTTATGCAGGTAGCGCTAAGGAATATAGGCTACCTATTTAAAAAACTACTTGAGGGGGTGATAAAATATTTTAGGCCCAAGGAAAAGTGGCCTGAAATGGGCATGAACAAGAACTAGGGTGCTTGGTTTCTACATTCCTACACGCAATAGTTATCAAAGTTTATGGTGCTCCACTGCAGCCAAACATATCGCCAAGGAGTGTGCTATATAGAGTGGAATGCTTAAAGATCTTGTGGCAGCTCAATAAGACAGACAAATTTCATTTGAGGACCCACAAGAAGGGATCTTTCTTACCTGCATCCATTAATGGTTATGATTTTTTAATCACTGCAAAAGAGGGGTTGGAGACATTAGCTTGCAAATTGCAGGCTTATAGGATGAAAGTGGACAAGAAGAGAATCATAAAAACTTCATTGATCAAACCAGAATAAGAGTTGGAAAATCCAACTTCTATCAAGAAATTAATAGAGTGAACGATATGATTAGAAACTGCACTTCTAACATAGAGATTAGGAAAGAGAACAAGATGATCCAGTCTACAACAGAGCATTCAAGGAAATTGCAGATACTATCCTCAGAATGCAGACCATGCTTGATAATGTTTCACTCTTGCTCCCAGGGTTCTTGCACTAACACAAAGGCTGATCATAGAAGAAGCACAACAAGAAAAGAATGAGGTTGAATAACCAGTTCAACAAACAATGGCAGAAGTTGCAGTGACCCCAAAGGCCACCTCTCCCATAGCAGCAACTACAAGGCAACCAAGTGGTACTCAACCCTTGGTTGGTTATTCAATTATGCAAAGACAGAGGCAGTAGAAAATGTAGTGAACGTTTAAGAGATAAATTAGGTATTAGCCTCCCACCAAGGGTCCATATAAATGATGCTCCTTAGGATAGAATACTAATTGACCTCAGGGCCAGTGGTGATATAGTTAATGATATCAGAGCCCTTGCATGTACTGAATTTCTATCACACGATAACTTTGTTAAGTCTAAAGAATTTCATGGCAAAAAATAGAATGGAACTCTACTTTAGCAAATTGAATAAGGAGAAAGGAGAAGCCACAAAAGAAAAATTGCAACAAGTGACTAAGAAAGTAATGGAGGATTTTGATTTTCAATTCAATAATATTACTCTTGGGGAAGGAAGGAGAATAATGCAAAAAAGTGGTTGCCTACTACTGCCAAGATGGGGCATTGCCTTTGCCATTGCATTGGGTAACATTAGAAGGCAAGATACTGATGAGGAAGTACTGGCATCTGTATATAAGGCAAAAGATTTATACTTTGGATCCAAGTCCAATACAAAATTTGAAAGACTAGCCATATAGGCAATCTCTCTGGAGACAGAGAAACCCCAGGTTGCAAGGGACATAAATGAGCTTGCAAGCAATCTTATTGTGAATACTACTTTGTTCAATGAAGCAGCAGCAAAGACGTTGCAAGCAGATATTCATAAGCTGTAAAAGGATCATATAGAATTGATTAAAAATATAATGTGGTGCAATCATTGCTTCCTCCTCAAAGCATTACCTCAGAACCTGCCACCCCTCAATCAAGCTTATATGATACTAATTTCCAGCTAAAACAAAGCAGGGAAGCAGATAAAGTTGCAAGAGAGGAGGGAAAGATGGGAATGGTCAATTTAGTTGATGGCTTTTTGGTTCAAACATTTACCTGCATTATGCATAGATTCGATAATGCATGGGTAGGATATAGCAACCTGAGGAAGTCATACACAAATTAGTTCCAAAATAATGAAAATTTGAAATATATATGAGCACGTGGATTGAAGTATCCCCCTAGGATATTTTCTCCAGATTTTTTCAAAATGTATCACAGAAATTCTAACAAACAAATGGCATGCAACTGATTTGTAATTATCCAATAGATATGTTGAAATTCATAAAACCCTGACATTAAATATGAAGATAAAACATTACAATCTCATTTTCAGATCAGATATGGAATACCTCAAAACACTGCAAGTCTGTCTTCAAAATAAACTTCACAAAAAGCTCAGTAGTGAACTCCGTCGAGAATCCACCCTCCAAAAACGAATTGGGTTTCCGTCCAATCCGCAAAAAGAATCCCAAGGGTTTCCGTCCTCAGGAAACTAGAACTAAAACAAGAAGCTCTCAAAGCTCTGCCAAAAGAAATGAATAAATACAGCATGCCCAAAAATGAAGCCCAAGCTACTTTTTATAATCCTCCAATGAAGCTTCCAGAAGACTCTTGAAATTCCCTTTATTTGCCTTTACATTTTCCCTTTTTAATTTTAAATTGAACATGGAGGGAAAAGTAATTATAAAGTGACTATTTTATTAATTTTTCACTAGGCTCCATTTAAGTCGCTTTAATTCTTTATTAAATGATTAAACTAATTTGTCATTTAATTTTGATAGAATTCGACAACTTAAAATTTAATTATTTAATTGCTTCCTAAGGTCCCAAAAAGGGGACATTACAGTCCTCCCTTCCCAAAGATTGCTTGCCCTCAAGCAATCTGCACTTGCATGCTAAAACCAAATGCCTAGATCCCATATCAACCTCAAGAATGTTGCTAGGCCAATCCATTGTGCTACTCTGATATAAACAGCAACATGCGTAGAATTGTGAAGCCACTTATAAAAACCTCACTGAAGTAATGCGCCAAACATGCCATTGCCAAGATCCCAAATTATCATGTTGTCACAAATGCCAAATATGAGGAGATAGTAGTATCTCAAGGAGATATCAACACTGAACAACCCTCCAACTATGAATGATCTCCCATGGAAATGCATAAAACCTATCATAGGCACACAATAAAACATATCAGTAGATCCTGAATTGCTAATATAAAAATCAAACTGCTCAAAAGTTGAGGTCAACACCAATGGTGCAGAGGGGCTAGTACAACAATAATCAATCTGAAATGTGATTAATACATAGGTATCATGAGTAAGGAAGTGACTGAAAATCCATCTCCTATGATCAAACCATAACTACCATCAATCCTCAACCAAGAACGATTCAGTTGCTGAAACATAGAATCCATCCAACTTATACGTAAATCAAAATCTAAAGCTGATCGAAGAAAGGGCAGCAATACTAACTGTAGAAATCAATCCACTACTCCAATCCTGTGACCCAAACTCATCTTTAGAAACTTTAGTTGGGTCCCAAATCCTGCAATCAATCCCATCCTCATCACGGAAATCAGAAAGATCTTCCTCATCCAACTCAAAAAATGGATTATCAAATGTCCAATCAGCATTCAACACCCAAAGAGGGTTATCCACAATTTGAAACAAATTCCCTCTTTCCAACTTAGGCCCAGCATCTTGTTGTCCTAATTCGGTAAATGCCAATTTAGGACACTGCTCCAAGTCACAAATTTCTTGAAATTCGTCAAGCTCGTCAATCACCAGTTTGACTTCCTATGCCATTTCTTTGTTTCCATGCTCTCTTAATTGTTCATTAACAATAAGCTTATTTTCTGCTTCTCGAAGAGCTATTTGTGTACCCTTCAAAGTGTCCTTAGTTTCTTTAAGCTCCATGATGAACTTGCTGACTTTATTAGCATAAACTCCAGCAACCTTTAAGATGTGATCTCTATCCGAAAGTAAATGCAAATAATCTGATTTTAGTGACCCAAAGGCTTCTTTGACAGTTTGTAAGTCAGCAAGATAAGATTCACCTTCCATCTCCTTTTGTTTCTCCTCAAACCTAATCTTCCAATAGAGGTCTTCTATGTTCTTGTGATGTCATGAGAATGTACTAAGGCTGCAATAATCATATCATCAGTGACTTTCAACTAGCTCTTCAAATTATTGGGCTGCCACACAATAAAATTTCAAATTTGTCTTCACCTTCTTGTGGTTCATCATTGTCAAACCTTATATCAACATGCTCTATGCCAATGGGACTCATGAATACTTCTTGTGTACATGCCTCATGTTTCTTCTTTATTGGGTTGGCCTAATTGCATGGTTAAAGTTGTTATGACATCATGTTTAAGGGATTCATCATAAGAAGATGCATGTTTTTTATCAGCAATTTCACAAGAAGTTTCAATGCATTTTTCATGAAGAAAAAGAGGGACAAAATCATGCTTAGTCCAAGATTCATCAGGAGAACTCTCCTCACTATAGGATTTATAATGTCGATCTCAAGATCACGAACAAAAAGCTTAGAGTACTTCGCACGTGAAGCCATTTGTTCTTCATTCTCTTTCCTAACTGACCCATCTTCTTTTGCTAATTCATCATCCTCACTAACTCCACAAATGTGATCAAGTGTCCAAGTCTTCTGACATGTGAAACAAATATGCTCTCTTCTCATTTGGTTCTTACTGTTTTTGGAAGATCTTGCAACCAGTAAGCCCATTGATATTAGTTCATCTTCAGTCATTTGTTCCTTAAACCTTTCAATTTTATGTTCAACCAATCTTTTGGAGAACCCATAAGCAATAGGTGATACAGCTTGTTCCTTCCTCCAAATAGCCAAAAAGTATGATTACAACTGCTTGCATATATCATCGTCCTCATCTAAGATTAAGGACATAATGGTTTGCATACAAGCTTCACATTGTCAGGGTGATGTTTCTTGATTTCAGTTAAAAAACATTGAAACATTTGTAAAATCAAATTATCGCATTTGAGAGCCAACATAAGGATAAATGTCTGGCTTTTGCAATAATTTCTAAAATTTTAGCCCTCTTAACAAAGGTAGGGCCTTTGTCATCATGTAACCCCTGAAAACTCTTCACAATCAGCTGCAAAACATTCCTCAATACATCATCATTATAGAGTGCTATAGGAGCTGTTATTCGTGTAATCTCACTAAGACATGAAGCAACTGCAAGTCTAACATCTTTATGTGGATGTTCCATAAACTTCTGTTGAACCAAAACAAGCATTGAGGGTTGCGAAGCCCAATTAAGAAGCCTAAAATCTGACTGGTCTACTCTTGACAAATATGTATCTAATTCCTCCAACTTGGAGAGAACACCATCAGAAAATTTAATGGACTCCAATTGTAAACCAATCAGATAGAGCCAATTCCCTACTTTTTCTTTTTGTAAATCCCTTAGCTGATCACCATTAAATGTTTCATTAAATTCTTTTGAGAAAAGAGTACTTTTTAGATCTGCCAATGACTTCATTTTGATTACCCCAAATTGCAAGATGCTTCCCCTATTCTACCTAGACCATTCCAAAATTTTGCACTCTTGAACCTTTGCTATGTAGGTAATTTGTCGAACAATTGTGTTTCCCCAAACGTAAAGAGATGTAGCAGTGAGAAGTGACAGCACTATCACATTCAAGAAAACGCCCAACTCAAAATTTAAACACAGACATTACCTTGCAGAAATGATAACTCGTCCTGACCTCCAATTGCTAATTTCCACCTCTGGTTTGATTATACAGCACTGAGACATTAATCTGAAGACAATGTTCCTTAGTTCTGATCACAAAAATCAACATTTAAGCCAGATCTCAATGTTTAAGTCAGTTTGAAACTATATTGCAGCACATAGAACAACAGCTGGGATTTTCACTCCATTTTAATATTATTCCCAAACTGGATACCACAGTAGTTTTCTACAATGGTTTGCCTCTGAATTTTTTTAAGCACTACTTCCACTGTATCACTGTAATAATCCCAACTTGTTGGCTTCAATTTGCAGTCTTCTCATTAATTCAGTACTCAGGCAGTTTAAACAAACAGATTGTATATATGTTTTTCCTCTTTGATAAGATATGTAAATGTTTTAGGAAGACTTCTTTTAATTACAGAAACTTTAAACCAATGCAGTTCATGTTCATCCAAAGTACCAATACACTGATCATAAGAGCATCTCCTTTATTTACCATAATCTGATACAGGTTTACAAAAAGGATAACAGTCCACAGGAGATTGTATAATAACAGCAAAGTAGTAAATTTTAAACAACCTCCATTCAGCTCTATCCACAAACTAACATAGCACAAGTTGTCTTGCTGAGTAATTATTGAGAGCTACCACTTTCAAGACATCAGATATAATAACAGCTGGTAAGAGTAAGAGGCAGAAATGTTATTTCTGACCTTTTATTATGAAACCAATCTTGAGATGAACAGCAGCTCATAATGCAGACAGAGTAATAGCCAACACCTTCAAACTTAATAATGGTGTCCAATAGCATCTAGCGAATTCTGCAGCAGTAACTAACAATCCAGAAAGTACACTGAGTTTTTCAGACGCAATACTAACTTCTTAGTCATGGGAAGCATTCAATATGATTTTTCATAAACTCAAATTTGTATTCCATCGCTCTATAAACTGAGACACCATGTTCTGAGAATGTAACCGCAACTCTTATACTCTCGAACAACCTCCTTGTACTCTACGCACCACTCATGGACTCATCTGTCGTTTTCTAAGAGTCATACTGTCCTTCATCCTATACTGTGAGAGTGCTGCCCATAAATATCAATCGATGAAGTCTGAAGCTCACCTTGGTGGCACAAGAACTAAGAGGAAATCCGAAAGCGTGTCAAAATACTATCTCGCATCCTTACAAGAAGAATTTTGTTGTTGGAGAAATGCCAAACACCATGCCCAGCCGGCACTAGTAATCCCACGAACTCCAAGAATATGTGGTGCGGCTTCACAAACAAGAACGACTATTGCATGGACATTTCAATCATCAGAAAATCTTCACGAAAATTTCCACCTCAGACTATATTGCCCACGGCAATTAAATTTCTTGCACAAACTGTACATCAAATAAGCCGTATTTGACTGAAATTTTTGGATGCCGATGAACTTTAGAAGAGATGGCTATCACGGCAAAGTTAATTATTCCAACCCTTGGTTTGATAGTATTAAGAGGCAATATTATTGATATTTTAAAGTCTCACGTCAAATATTATTGTCATTACAAAAATTCTTTGGCAAAATATTCGACCTTCAGGCGGAAATTATTGCTTCAAAATTTTAATATTATATAGCTCCTCTAGGGTTCAAAATTTTATATATTTCCCTTTCTTTCCTATGCAATACAAAATATTGCTCCTTGAGTCTGCCTGATGGATATAAAATAATTGAGAGGTGTTGTTGAAGTTCAAACTTAATACTTGGGATCAAACAAATCCAGTGTTCCATAACTCGCCGCAGGTTGTACGAGTTTTGACAACCCACGGGCCAAGTTGAGCTGGCCGGGTTTTCATGACCCAGCAGCATGACCCGCATGACTCACAAAGCCAGCGGGTCATGCCATGACCCACCGGGTTCGTGGGCTATGACCCGGCTAGCAGCAGCCAGACTGCACATAAAAACCACAAAAAAGTAAAGAGTTTTTCCTATATTTTTTTATACATATGCTTTCTAATTTGTCCTAAAAGGCATTCTATTTGCTTGTTATGAGAAGAAGAGAGCAAAAGTGAGAAAGGGGAAGAAAAACAAGAGGCCATAGGTTTGAAACCAATAGGGAAGAAAAGCATCAAGGAGTCCACAAAATCACATTGGGGAGGCATAGGTTTGCATTGAGAGCATCAAGGAGTCCATAGCATCTGTTCCAAGACTTCTCAACTCATTTGAAAGAGGTAAGTGTTAAATTTTGTAGATTTTGTTTGTTTTTTTGTATGTTTATGGATTTTCCACTTTTTTTAAAAAAATTGAAGTTGAACTTTCCAAATCTTGAATGTTATCTATTAAAATATAAATTGCATAATTCAATGAGAGAAGTAGAACAATAGCAAACCCTTGTTTTTTTAAGAAAAAATGTAAACATGTTTTTACAATTTTTTCTAAAAAAATTGCAGCATTTGCTGATTTTTCTAAAATACAATGCACAAATTTGCAATTTTGTCTTATTGCAGCAGCCAACAAGTTTTGAAAACATTAATTCTTCCCAGTGCCTCCATAGTGTGAATCTTGGATATAAACTGAAGAGTATCCTCGTAGACAAAAAAACCAAACAAAATGTTCATTTTGTAAAGAAATTTATCATGGTGGCATCAATAGGTTTAAATACCATATTTTCGACATACCTGGCAATGATGTTGACCTCTATTTAAAGGCAACTCCCGAGGCAATTCGTTTCTGTTATGTCCGGTTAGAAAAATATGAAGAAGAAAAGGAAACTAAAAAGAGACAACAGGAAGAAATAAATGCTATTGGCTCCCATTCATCCGCATCCGCATCCCCAGACAAAACCGCATCCACATCCACATCTGCAGGTGTGTTGGAGAGGGTTCTTCCATGCCTCCCTTTCGTCCTAGTCCTAGTGCTTCTACTACTGCTCCTTCTAGTGGCACTATGACCCTCGGCCCTAAAGTCCGATAATCGAAGTTGGACAGTTATTGTGTCACGCACTACTCCTGGTGCACAACCCTCGCTTGAGAGCATGGGTTGGAACAAGAAGGTCCATGATTTTGTACGAAAACAAATTTGCAAGTTTTGGTACTTTCGCAACATTCCATTTGTTCCAGCCAGGTAATTCTTTTTTATTTGATTGCTTTAAGTTTAAAATTAAATTTTTTAATTTATAGTTTGAAGTTGAACTATGCTTTGTCTAATGATTAATCATAATCTATTTGTGACAGGTATCCTTATTGGCAAGGCATGATAGATGTCGTAACCATTTGTAGGGTGGGCTTTAAAGCCCCTACTGATGCTGAGTTAAGTGGCCCGCTCTTGTTAGAAATGGTTAATCATATGAAAGTTGAGCTAGAGGACAACAGACAGTCTTGGAGCCAAAAGGGTTGCACCATCATGACAGTTGGTTGGACGGATAGGAGGAATAGGACACTCCTAAATTTTCTTGTTTCCTGATGTGATTGATCATTCTACTTCCCTAAATGCATTGAATAATTTAATTTTGATTTTGATTTGTTGATTGATCCATGATAATTGATAATTATTTTGCTTTATTTTCATAATCCACCATGTTCTTGAAGTCTGTTGATGCTTCCTCACATGTGAAGAATACCACATACTTATATGAGGTTAGTGAGAAAGTTATACATGAGGTGGGGGAAGAAAATGTGGTGCAAGTGGTGACAGATAATGCAGCAAGTTATGTATTTGCAGGTAAACTTTTAACCTTTTAAGTTTTGATGGAGAGTTATCTATGAATTTATTTAAAATTCTCTTAACAAATCTAAATTTTTAATTAATTTAAAATTGTTGCAGGTAAACTTTTGATGAAGAGGCACCTGAAAAATTTTTGGTCTCTATGTGCGGCCCATTGCCTTGACCTCATGTTAGAGGATATTGGCAAGCTTGAATGGGTCAAATCATATGTTGATAAGGCCAAAAACATTTGCAAGTTTATCTACAATCATGCATTGGTCCTTAGCATGATGAGGCAATACATGGGGCAAAAGGAGTTGGCTCATCCTGGTATCACGAGATTTGCCTCAAATTTCCTCACTAAAATCTTTGTTGAAATCAAAGGCAGCTTTG
>MU227291.1:2669555-2684127 GCA_018584345.1 Thuja plicata
ATGCATTGGTCCTTAGCATGATGAGGCAATACATGGGGCAAAAGGAGTTGGCTCATCCTGGTATCACGAGATTTGCCTCAAATTTCCTCACTAAAATCTTTGTTGAAATCAAAGGCAGCTTTGAGACACATGTTTGTTGGTGAGGAGTAGACTGCGTCATCCTATGCTACGACCACTGCAGGGATGGATGTGGCAAATTGTATTTTTGATGAGCCAAGTTTTTGGACCCCTTGTGTAGAGATCATGCAAGTAAATATATTTTTGTTTTGCTTGCAACTTTGCAAGTTTTCTTGTTTTAAATTATTAATGCACATTTGTGACTTAACTGTTTTTTTTAATATTATATGCAGGTCACTGAGCCCCTCATAATTCTCCTACGAGTTGTTGATAGGGAGAAGCCCTCTATGGGCTACATTTATGAGGGCATGGATAGGGCCAAGGAGCCCATTAGATCTAGGTATGCAGGAGTTGAGGATAAGTATGGCCCCATTTGGGAGATCATTGATAGGAGATGACAAAACCAGCTTCACAGGCCCATCCATGCAGCAGCTTATTTCCTCAAATCATTCATTTTGTTTCCTTGATAACTTCAAGGCGCATGAGGAGGTTCTTAGTGGCCTATATTCAATGATGCAAAAGATGTCTAGCACATCTACAGTGCAAGAGATAGATGCATATAATAATGAACAAGGGGTGATTTTCGCAAGCAAGATGTGAAAAGACACTAGGACAACATTGCAGTGAGGTAGAAATATATGTTAAACTTAAAATTCTTAAGTTTGTGGCTGATGCATTTTGATTTTATAATCTATCTTTAAAGTTGGAAATGAGATTGATTTTTTTTCTTTTCCTTATTTCACATAGGTGGTGGCAAATGTTTGGGCCTACAACCCCAAACCTTCAAAAACTTGCCATACATATTTTGAGTCAGCCATGTAGCACTTCTTGATGTAAGCGCAATTGGTCCATGTTCGAGCACATCCACTCGAAGAGGCGTAATAGATTGTCTATGGAGAGGTTGAATGATCTTGTCTTCGTTCATTACAACCTCTATCTTAGGACGAGACAGATTTTGGACACTGACTCTTCTCTGATCACTCTAGCAGAGATCGATCTAGAGTCTGAGTGGCTCACTGAGTCTACCGATCCTGTCTTCACTGAGGAGGACCGTGAGTGGGTTGACTAGGCAAACAGGAAGGCTGAGGCTGTGGCTATAGCAAAGGAGGAGGATAGAGCACGATCAGCTGCCCGTGCAGCTAGTGTTGATCAGAGTGGCACCTCACAGGTAGAGACTATGGCTTGTCAGTCATCCAGGACCTACCTCAGACGCATTTGTAGGAGGCAGACAAATTACTTTGAGGTTGAAGCTGAGCTAGAGCCTGAGCCATAGACTTGTTTTTGTTTACACATGTTTGGGAACATTTGATGTCATGGATTTTATAAACATTTGACAATATTTATAATTCTGCATATCTATGTTTTCTATTTTCTTCAGCTACAATTTACGTTTGTACTTATGTGATGGATGTATGTTTATGTATGTGATCAAATTAGCTTCTATTTGATGATGTTATAGTGTCTTTAATCTTTATTCAATAATGGGTGCGTGAAACAAGTTTTAAATCGTAAAAAAACTGTTTTTTTTTATTTTGCCGAGTCATAGCCGAGTCATCGGCGAGTCACGGGTCAAGTCGACCTTGCCGAGTCATAGGCGAGTTTGAGTCATGGATCTATGCTTAAAACAATATTATATGAACAAGCCCAATGATATTTAAATCCACAATCTTCAATTATAAAGAAGCCAACCATTATAAATATCCTAAATAGCCACCCGCAAGCAAATATAAAATCGCAATATAAACCTTGGAATATACTTCAAGGATTTAAGCATTCCTTTATAAGTTACCTCTTTAATATTTCACCATATAATATTCAAGAAAGATGCAACGACACCATTAATTTCTGAATTGACAAAGTAAAATTTCAATACTCCCAAACAATATTCAGAACCTAATAAATTCATTTGCCAACTTTTACTTCTAAAACAAACCCTTGCAAATTTTCACAAATTTGGCACAAATGTGAACTCATGAGACCTTGCAGGCTAGCAGGAAAATCGACTCTAATACCACTGAAATATCCCCTTGAGATATTTTCTCCAGATTTTTTCAAAATGTATCATAGAAACTCTAACAAGTGGCATGCAACTAATTTGTAATTATCCAATAGATTATGCTGAGATTTATAAAACCCTGACATTAAATATGAAGATAAAACATTACAATCTCATTTTCAGATCAGATATGAAATACCTCAAAACACTGCAAGTTTGTCTTCATAATAAACTTCACAAAAAGCCTAGTTGTGAACTCCATCACGAAACCACCCTCCAAAAACGAATTGGGTTTCCGTCCAATCCGCTAAAAGAATCCCGAGAGTTTTCGTCCTCAGGAAACAAGAAGCTCTCAGAGCTCTGTTTAAAGAAATGATACCCAAAAATGAAGCCCAAGCTTCTTTTTATAATCCTATGATGAAGGTTCCAGAAAACTCTTGAAATTCCCTTTATTTGCCTTTACGTTTTCTCTTCTTAATTTAAAATTGAACTTACAGGGAAAAATAATTATAAAGTGACTTTTTTATTAATTTTTCACTAGGCTTCCATTTAAGTTACTTTAATATTTTATTAAATAATTAAACTAAGTTGTCATTTAATTTTGATATAATTCGACAACTTAAAATTTAATTATTTAATTGATTCCTAATGTCCCAAAAAGGGGACATTACATGGATTCCCACTGTGACAATAATGGGAGGGATACATATGCAAGCAAAATTTAATCCTACCGCCCCTACAAAAATGTCAACACTTATGAAGTGCTAGGATTACTTGATATATCTGCTTACCAAACCAAGTTGGACATTCAACTTAAAAGTAAGTTGAATATTTTTGAGGCATTGGAAGAGGCTTTAATGCCTAAAATTTTGGATCATAATGGACAGGTTAAGGGTTTTCATCAGTGGAAGTATGACTTAAACAACATTTTTCCTTTATTATATGCTTCTATTTGTGCCAATGATCGATGAACTTGATTCACTTATGTTGGATAATAGTATGGAGAAATTATTATAGTTGGAATCAAGTATAGTTAGCTTTATCAAAGAGACCAAGACAACTTTGGATGCAAGTTACACAGCTCATACAATAAAGGTTGCAAAGGTCTTATCTTTCCAATGTCCTTCTAAAGAAATATATGCTTCATGGTTAGAGAAATATCAGGGTTTATTTTTTGTCAAGCCATGAGGTGTCATAAAATTGTCTTCATCAGTAGTTTGGGTTCACATGTCCTCTACGACAACTCTAGCAAGGATTTTTGGTTATGGTTTCGGGATAAAATATACTTTGTTGCAAGTTCTTACACCCATTCTGTTTCAACAAAGTCTAGGTTGTCACATGTAAAACATGACAAATATCATTTGCTCCTCAAGCTTGCATGCTCATTTTTTCTTTAAAAGGGGAGCTAGGCTTCTTCGTAAAGGGTTCTGAGAGTTGTAATTTTGGGCAAGATACTTAGCCTTATGGGTCTTACGATATCTTGTTGAATCTGTAAATAATTTTTTGAATCAGTAATATACATTCTAATTGAAGATAATATGAAAACATGTTTCAATATGTCATCTCCACATTGTAGAAAATTTCTTGCAGTGTGCTGTTTTTGTCAATGGCACTCTGTTTAATGAAGAGAGTAAATGCCTTCATAAAAGTGAAGAGGATATTGTTGTTACAATTGGACAAATAGATCATATTGTTAGCCATTCATAGGCAACATTATTACAAGTTTACGATGTTTAAGAACCCATCACAATGTGTTTAAATTGTTGTGAAGAAATATTTCAATGATTTTGCAACTTTGTAGCCCTAATTAGGCACTAGTTTGATTGAAGTATTCCCTTAGGTCTCAAACTATATTCGAAACAATAAATCTCAAATCAAGCCTAAGTTAATCATTATTATTTGCCTTCTCATACCTGGGTCTAGTTGAATTCAAGGAATTAACATAGAATTTTAGCACATTACATAAATCCTTGCCAAATTGTATGAGAATTTATCTTCTAGTTATCATTTAGTGATAATTGCATAATGTTTCAGTTGATGTCATAAAGGGAAACCCACCTAGGATTTTTTGAGCCTGAAGTGCAAAGAAAATTGATTTAAGAATGTTTAGTTTTTGTTGGCCAATCTCCCAATGCCTTTTAAGCATAAGATGTGGCTAAACTTTAGAAGTCATTAAGGGATCAATTTGAAGATCCAACAAACCAAACCCAATGCAAGCTAGTACTGAGACCAGTCACCTAGAAGTAAATGATGTAATTATCATATAAAAAAGTTTAAACTTAAGTCACTGCTCTTGTAATGTCCCCTTTCAAGCCAGTGTTTGTTGCTAGTGTTGTTAGCCCATTATTGCAACCCTCATGGGCTAATGTGGCGGTTTGAGGGTCTTTGTTGTTTTATTACCCTTTGCACAGGCGACATTACTTCTCTTCAGCCTGCTAATGTTCGGGATTCTAGCTTAGCTACTCTTCGTTTGGCTTGATTTGATGGACTTACTATTTTATACTAAGTCAGTTGTGAGTCAGTTGTTAATTTAGGCATGACATCTAGGCATCAGGTTCTAACAGAGACCACTTGGATTTCTTATGGTTCATTAATGGGATATATAAACTATTTATTTGATTCATAATCATTAATTAAGTTTTACTTAATTAATGATTAAATTTAAGCTTATGTTATAAAGTGTTGCAAGTGTAATGTCCCCGTTATTAAATAAAACAAAATATTTGTATTTGGGGTCCCGATCGATTTATGTATATCTCGGGCCCATCTTTTATTTTTATTGTTTTTAGTCATCGAGTAGCGTGTAGCCGTGTTGACACTTTTTGTACTCCTTTGGGAAGTTTCCCCGAAGCCATATTTATGGCCGACTCTAGGATGTAGTTGGTATACGAGCTTTTATGTCTATTTGATATTACAAATTCCAGTTGGAATTGTTGTCTGCCATTTCGGAGGTGAAAGATCCTCCTATTTAATTCTTTGCAGTTGCAGTGGGAGTAACTCCTCACCCTATTCTGCCTTTGTTCTAAAATCATTGTAAACTGAAGTGCTATCATTATTTAGTTTGTGTGGCGGGTATTTTGAAGAATTACTATACAGTGTTCAATATTGTTCCAAAATTGTGTCAATCTGATCTTGCATACCTATGATAAAATACTTTAATCGTGTGACAATACCATTACCATTCCAAGGCAACAAACACACGCAACTAGGAACCCACAGTCTGTACGGTCCACGATTGTACGTCATTTGTAGGGAGGACAGTCGTACGGACGCTCCAGGAGGGTTGACTCTCACCGTACGGCAACACGATTCCATTGGTGGCAGCTTGATTGGGACGTACAGCAAACACTGTAGGCTAGGCACAAGACACCATACGGTCACTTCACTATCATCATACAGCCTCTCTTTCCATACCGTGCGGCCCTCTCCCCACACCGTACGCCTAGTCCAGCAGCATCGTACACCCAAGTCTTGACACCGTACGGCCGCTACTTGCGTTTGGAACTAACTCTGAACCGTACGCTTCAGGAGTACACCAAAACGCGCGGGATCATCAGTGGTCAGGAACATTACAGTGGTATCAGAGCTAGTGATCTTGCCAGCCTGTTGGGTAGTGAATGCGGAAGGAGCTTCGGTGTATACCAGAAGGAGGTACCATTCTCTTGACAGAATGGGGGAGCCACAGGATCCGGCCGCTTAAGTTATGGAATTATTGAGGGAGTTAACCAGAAGTCAGGCACAACTCAATGAAACCATGATCAGAGGACAAAAATGACAACTCATGGAAGAGACGTTGCAGAAATTGACTGAAGGAAGGACGAATGGAGAACAAAATGGACATGGCAGCGATAATTCTATCACAGGGAGAGCAAACTCTCATTCAGGCCCTCGACCGTCGATGCTGACATTTCCACCAAGGATTGAAGCATCTCAAAGGGATCGAGAGCCCACCTTCGAAGAAATGCAGGATCAACTAATGCAAGATTGGAGAAACGCAAATCTCGAGGGAAACCTGTCCTTCAGAGATTATGCTGAGCTGCGATTGAGATACTTTGGAGGCAGTGGTCATTGGTATTACAACGATGACCTTAAGCGGAAGATAGGTAAGGTAAATCTATCATCTTTTGATGGAGCTGGATCAACAACTGTGCGGGCATGGGTACAAAAGACAGACACATACTTTCATCTTAACCCGATACCGGAGGAGGCAATCAAGTTCACAGCACTCCACCTAGAAGGGATTGCACACGAATGGTGGCATCATGCAATGGTGACCCTCGGCCATGATCAAATAACGTCGTATGCCGAATTCACGGAGAGGTTGATAGACCGCTTCGACGGGAAAGATCCAGAACTTAATTTCAAAGAGCTAGCTCAACTGAAGCAATCCGGGTTAGTTGACCATTACATTGTTGAATTCCAGAAGCTATCCATGCTGGTGACAAATATCTCACAAAGGCGACTGATTGTGTTGTTCATAGATGGGTTGATGGAACCTCTCAGAGGTTGGGTGAAAGGATTCAACCCCATCACGCTCACAGAAGCAACCAAAAAGGCACGCGACATGGCAGCATCTTCCTCTTCCTCCAAAAGTTATTCACATCCCAAGCCACCACTTGCTCCGAAGGAAAGAGACAACAAACCCCCACCAAAGAAGCCATCAATGGATGAGGCCACCGGACAGGAGCTGAGGAGGAAACTCTGTTTCAACTAAGGAGTCGTGGGAACCAAGGCACTGATGTCTGGGCAAAGGAAAAATCCACTACATTGAGGTGATGTCCGACAGAGAAGACAACATGAAGAACCTAAAGCCGAAGGAGACGGACAACAAGTTTCTGACCATGCGGAGAGGATTGCCACATTGGTTCGGAGGGGAGGTGACATTGCGGCACTTGCTGGCACTTCGAGGTGTACAGTATTCTGGGTGTGGGGTACACTTCAGGGACAATGGGTGGTAGTCATGCTCGACAGTGAGGCCATGCTCAACTTCATAAATTCATCACTCGTGAACCGTAGGAGTGTGCCTACGGAGGGAAACGAAGGGTTTCAAGTCAAGATGGCAGGTGGAAACTTTCTTTCATGCACCCATTTGGTTCCGCAACTGAGCATGACCATGGGAAATAACATAGTGACGAACGACTTCTTTGTGGTAGATTTGGATGACATGGAGGTCATACTGGGCATTCAGTGGATGGAGACTCTTGCTGAATACCACGCTCAACTTCATAAATTCATCACTCGTGAACCGTAGGGGTTTGCCTACGGAGGGAAACGAAGGGTTTCAAGTCAAGGTGGCAGGTGGAAACTTTCTTTCATGCACCCATTTGGTTCTGCAACAGAGCATGACCATGGGAAATAACACAGTGACAGACAACTTCTTTGTGGTAGATTTGGATGACATGGAAGTCATACTGGGCATTCAGTGGATGAAGACTCTCGATGAATACACACAGAGTCAAGAGGATGGAGTTCTCCTTCGAAGTGGATGGAAAAAAGGTTGTGCTGAGGGGAATGCGTATATATATATATATATATATATATATATATATATATATAATACGGAGGTTCGAAGGAAATCTCGGCACGACGAATGGAGGCTACTTTCAGACACGATGATATTGTCTGGGTTGCACACTGTCTAGTTTCGACCGCACCCGTGAAGGGATAGCAGGCATACTACCATGATGACGAGCTTCAAACTGTGTTGGACAAGCACAGTTTGGTCTTCGCCGACATTCCACCTCTCATACTACCGCACCGTTGCTTTGAGCACACCATCAAGCTCGAGGAAGGCGCCAAGCCTATCATTACCACGCCCTACCGTCATCCCAAGAAATTAAAGGATGAGATAGAGAAGACAATCCAGGAACTCCTCGACAAAGGATGGATCAAACCCAGTTTTAGCCCCTTCGCATCGTTTGTGGTGTTGGTAAAGAAGGACAGGACCCTGCGGATGCGTGTGGACTACCATGCACTGAACAAGAAGACCATCAAGAACAGGTACCCCATCCCCAAGATCGACGAATTGTTGGATGAATTACACGGTGCCATCTATTTTTCCAAAATAGACCTCCGCTCAGGCTACCACCAAATCCGCATGAGGGAACAAGATGTGGAAGACAACTTTTCGTTGCCATTACGGGCACTATGAGTTCTTGGTCATGTTGTTTGAGTTGACCAATGCTCCAGTCACCTTCCAATCCTGCATGAACCACATCTTCAACAAGCAACTATGCAAGTTCCTGTTGGTGTTCTTCGACAACATACTCATCTACAAGAAGTCGTGGGAAGAACATATGAGGCATTTAAACAAAGTGTTGGGAATCATGGAATAACAAACATTGTTTGCCAAGAGATCCACATGTGAATTTGGAATGACGAAGATACTGTATCTGGGACACATTGTCAGTGGTCGAGGGGTTCAAGTGCATCAGGAGAAGATCCAAGCCATTTTGGACTAGCCACCCCCCAGGACTCTCTTGGAACTGCATGGATTCTTTGGGTTTTGCAATTACTACAGGAGATTTGTGATGGGTTCTCACAGCTCGCTGCGCCTCTGACAGACCTGATGAAGAAAGGATCTTTCCAGTGGAATGAACAGGCACAGCGTACTTTTGACAAGCTGAAGGAAACCATGAGTTGCTGCCCGGTCCTTGCATTGCCAGACTTTACTCAACCCTTCATCCTAGAATGCGACGCGTCCGGGAAAGGCATCAAGGTCATACTGATGCAGGACCGTCACCCTATTGCATTCGAGAGTCGAAAGCTCTCGGAAGTAGAGCAGTTGTATTCCGTCTATGACAAAGAAATCCCTGCCCTTATGCACGCCCTGACAAAGTTTCGTCAGTACCTCGTCAGAGTCAAGTTCATCGTCCGTACCAACCACAATAGCCTGAGGTATTTCTTGGAGCAGAGGGAGCTAAACGAACGACAACAGAAGTGGGTGAGCAAAA
The DNA here is from genome assembly GCA_018584345.1 of Thuja plicata. Lineage (NCBI taxonomy): Eukaryota > Viridiplantae > Streptophyta > Pinopsida > Cupressales > Cupressaceae > Thuja > Thuja plicata. Next base: position 2,678,622 of record MU227291.1, read on the forward strand.
TACAGGCATTTGACTTTGAAATTGAGTATGTAAAGGGGAAAAATAATGTTGTGGCCGACGCGTTATCAAGAAAGCCTACCATATGCTCCTTTTCTCAGATTTCGGCGGATTGGAAGGCACATCTGTTGGTAGAATACTCTAAGAACCCTCTCACGTGTCAGCTGATGGATGGCAAAGTGCATGACGACAGATACAAAGTGGTTGACGACATCATTTACTACAAGGAAAGAACTTATTTGGTACCTGATTCCAAGATGAAGGAGAAAATTTTAAAGGAGATGCATGACTCACCCTTGGTCAGGCATTCGGTGTACATGAAGACCTACAGACAAATCAGGGAAAGGTTTTCATGGAAGGACCTCAAGAATGATGTCCTACAGTATGTTCAAGAATGTGCTACTTGTTAGCGGAATAAATCTGAGCACACATTACCAGCTAGTCTACTTCAACCATTGTCGATTCTTGAGCAGAAGTGGGATAGCATCTCGGTGAACTTCACTTCCGGGCTTCCCAAGGTGCAAGGAAAGGACTGTATCTTCGTGGTGGTCGATTGGCTGACCAAGTATGCACACTTCTTCACTATTTTCGTTGGGTATCAAGCCGCACAAGTGGCAAACTTATTCTTCCATGAAGTATTTCGCCTGCATGGTCTCCCTCAGAATATAGTAAGAGACGGGGATAGCCGCCTCCTCAGCAATTTTTGGACAGAACTGTTTCGGCTTGCAAGAACAGAGTTGTCGCCTAGCACCAGCTATCACCCACAAATTGATGGACAGACAGAGACTGTGAATAAGTGGCTGGAAGGTTATCTCAAGAACTACGTTTCGGCACAACAAAAGGCATGGATTAAGTGGTTGCATTTGGGTGAGCATTGTTACAATACCACATACCACATGTCAATTGGGATGGCGCCATTCAAAGCACTGTACGGTTACGAACCTCCATCATTTGTTGATATGGCACTAGGTGATAGTCGAGCGTCAAAGGCCAAGGATTGGCTACAGGAGGGTATGGATATTCTAATATCTCTCAAGGAAAATCTTCAGAGGGCCAAAAACCAGCAGAAGATGTATGCTAACAGGCACCGAATCGAGAGAAGTTTTGAAGTTGGTGATTTGGTATACCTCCAACTTCAACCCTACAGACAATCTTCTCTGAAGACAAGAGGCAAAGAAAAGTAGAGGCCGCATTTTTAGGGCCCTACCGTGTGGTTTGGAGGGTAGGCGAAGTCGCCTACGAATTGGAATTGCCCAAAGGGAGACGGATCCACAATGTATTCCACGTGTCTTGCCTGAAGAAGGTCATGGGACGGCACATAACTGTGTCAAATGATCTGTCGCTCTCAATGAAGAAGGAAAGTTAGTGCAAGAGGAGACGGAGATCATTGACGTCCGGGAGAAGAAGCTGAGGACACGCACCGTCAAGGAGTTTCTTGTATGCTGAAAGGATATGTCGATAGAAGACGCCACCTGGGAAGGCGAACAGATTCTGGAACACCCTAGTTTGCAATTGCTTGAGGACAAGCAATTCTCAGGATGGGAGGACTGTAATGTCCCTGTTATTAAATAAAAATGAAATATTTGTATTTGGGGTCCCAATCGATTTTTCTGTATCTCGGGCCCATCTTTTATATTTATTTTTTCTAGTCGTCGGGTAGTGTGTAGTCGTGTTGGCACTTTTTGTACTCCTTCGGGAAGTTTCCCCGAAGCCATATTTATGGCCGACTGTAGGATGTAGTTGGTATGCGAGCTTTTATGTCTATTTGATGTTACGAATTCCATTTGGAATTCTTGCCTGCCATTTCGTAGGTGAAAGATCCTCCCTATTTGGTTCTTTCCAGTTTCGGTAGGAGTAACTCCTCACCTTATTTTGCCTTTGTTCCGAAATCATTGTAATCTCAAGTGCTATCATTATTTAGTTTGTGTGGTGGGTATTTTGAAGAATTACTATACAGTGTTCAGTATTGTTCCAAAATTGTGTCAATCTGATCTTGCATACTTTGTCATAAAATATTTTAATCGTGTGACAATACCATTACTATTCCAAGGCAACAAACATACGCAGCAAGGAACCCACAGTTCGTACGGTCCACTATCGTACGTCGTTTGCGGGGAGGACAGCCATACGCACGCTCCAAGAGGGTCGACTCTCACCGTACGGCAACACCATTCTAATGGTGGCAACTTGATTGGGACGTACGGAAAACACCATACGCTAGGCACAAGACACCATACGGTCACTCCAATATCACCGTACAGCCTCTCTTTCTATACCGTACTGCCCTCTTCCCACACTGTATGCCTAGTCCATCAACACCGTACACCCAAGTCTTGACAACGTACGGCCACTACTTGCCTTTGAAACTAACTCTGGACCATACGCTTCAGGAGTACGCCAAGGCACACGGGCTCATCAGTGGTCGGGAACATTACAACAAGTGTATTTATGATTATTTAAAAAGGTTAACTTGGACACCTAAGTAAAGGGAGGGAAAGAGTTATTAAATTATTATAATTCAAAGTGAGTAACAAAAGCAAATAAGAATGCAGCCTCTGGATCGTTTTGGCAACTTGGAAATATCAAAGCAAGGAAAGAAGAGAATCAGAAAAACCATCTGCATGCGTTTATGACTTTGGTGTTTTGGTGATAAATTTGCAAGGGTTTCTGAATTCAAGTGCTGAAAGAATTGATAATTCTTCAATATCATCGCACTTTGAGTTGGTTGGATTGTAACAATGAATCGTGCTTGAGGATGGTTCATCACAGAGCCATCATTGGACTATAATTGTGTTTGATTTGGAGGTATTTCTTCAACGTGCGTTCTCAGCATGATATCGCAGGGCTGGTAGAATAGTGTGTGGTTATATTTCGCAGCAATTCCCTAAGGCTGCGCATAGACTTTTGATTGTCATGGCTCCTAATTGAGATAGCAGACATAACTCAAGGCTGCTATAATTATTTGGGAGGTTTGTGATACAAAGGAAAGGGTCAGTTTTGTCTATTAAGAGCAGACGCTGCCATTCTAGCACCCACGACAAAGGGAATAGCATTCCCAGGCAGCTGTGAATACAAATAAGGACAGACAACATTATTTGCATCCAGTTCAGGTTCTTTAGTTTGTTAGTAATAAATGTGGATGCATTTAATTAGCATTGTATATATTGCTTTCAAATATATTGAGAATAAAGATGTGTGGACAGTTCTAAAATTGCAAATATAAGATTCATGCATTGTCATTATCTCATTTCAAAAATTCAACAAAACATATCTATCTGAAAAGCACAAAAAATTGCAAAACCACAAACTTTCAAAAAAATACACAAAATTCAGTGCCAACAGGGTTGTCTGAGAAAACAGGGTTCTTACGGTGGTATTAGAGTGGTCTCTTGCCATCCTGTAGGGTTGGGTCTTATATGCAGCTTCACAGGTTTGATCCAAACAGGTGTTATACTCGCAGGGGTAGAACAGTACCACAGGTTGAACATGTACAGGAAACTCAATTAGGCTCAACGGGTGACAAGTTAAGTGGAAGTCCACCTAGGAATGTTGGGATCAATGATGATGAGAGAGAAGCGAGAGAGTTGTTCAGGGGGTTGGTAGCAGGCCAACAACAAGTTACACAGGTTTTACAGCAGCTCACTACCACCATTCAGCAGTTGTCAGTACCTAGAGGGCATAACCAGAACAAGGATGAGCGTGGTAGTGCAGTTGGGACTCTTTGCACTAGAGAAGCTCCTGCAGTTACATATGATAGGCCTACACGATACACATTCGTGAGGAACAAATCTGAGGTAGGGAGTGTAGGGGAGGAGGAAGCAAGAGATATTTTTGATGAGATGATGGCTATGCATGATGAGTGGTAGGCATTACCTGACAAAGTTAGGAATCACCTGCCTTTTGACAAATATATGACTCAGAGGAGAGAGCATAGTAGACCCAAGCAGGAGAGGAGGCCGAGGAATCAGAATGTTGATTTGAAGCATGCCACCAGTAAGCTCACTCTTCCCATGTTTCATGGTAGTGGGAAGGTTACTGCTCAAGCTTGGATCAGTAAGGTTGATACATTTTTGACACTTCGGCCTATGACAGAGGTGGATGCAATAAAATTTGCAGCTTTGCATCTACACGGAGCAGCCCACGAGTGGTGGCATCATGGTATGGTCACCCTGCATTATAATTTGATTACATCATATCAGGAGTTTGCTAACAGGTTGATAGAGCATTTTCATTAGAAGGATCCAGAATCATATTTTCGGAACCTTGCTCAGCTTAGGCAGACAGGTAGTTTGGATTCCTTCATTGGTGAGTTTTTTAGACTCTCTGTCATGGTCCCTGATGTGACTAAGAAATGCATGGTCATGTTATTTACAAAGGGACTACAGGAGCCACGAAAAGGTTGGCTCAAGGCATTTGATCCACCTTTTCTACATGGGGCCATTAAGAAGACCAAGAGCATAGAGCTTTCAGCCCCCAAGAGGCAAGCACGGCCTAAGCCCACCACCTTACCTACAGATGAGATTCACCCACCAGTTACTGATGAAAAAAGAAACCAGCTGTGAAACATGATGAGGCAACTCGTAAGGATTTGAGGAGACAATTTTGCTATTGGTGCAAAGAACCTTATGACAGAGATCACTCTTGCCCTTTGAGACCTAGGGGTATGGCAAATCGTGCTATGTGGGTATATTATGAGGATGATGAGGCTGAAATTTTACATCACCCAGCTGGTTCAGATGTTGATGAGGCTCAGAGAGTCACTACGGAGTTTGTTCCTGAGGCCAAACTATCACCAATAGTATTATCCACCACAGTGCCACTTCCATCTGCTTTCGGGATCAGAGGATTGGTGGATGGACAACATTGCATTGCTATGTTAGACACTAGGGCCACACATAATTTCATTCACGAGGAGTTTGTTAGCAAATGTGGTCTTCAAGTGGAGGAATTTGCTAGTTTCCGAGTTAGGGTGACAGATGGCTATGCCCTCGCCTGTATTAGACGCATACGTCATCTCTCACTTTCTTTTGGTGACTATGAGCTATAGTCATTTTTATGTAGTCAATCTGGGGGAGATGGACATTGTGTTGGGTATGCAATGGTTACAGGATATTGAGAAGTTTACTCTCAGACTGCACTCGATGGAGATGAGGTTTGAGTATTGAGGCAAGAGATATGTGTTGAGCAGTGTTACCCCAAGCTTCCAGGACGGGGACAGTAGGGACGACTTTAAAATTATAGGGAAATTTTAAAAATACATTCATATGAAACCATGGATAAAGCATGCCATTTAAACATCATACTCATAAAACCTTAACATACAACATTTCAATATTCAAACTCAATACTCAATATGCATTCATAATTCAGAATTCATTGTCAATGTGCATATAATATTAAAATAAAAACATACAAAAATTGAGATACACCCAAATGTTAAAACAATAGCATCGATTTGATTAATATAATCAAATAAGTTATATTGTTATTATTCTATCATATATATATA
>MU227291.1:2688425-2720085 GCA_018584345.1 Thuja plicata
TACTGAGATTCTATCTCTTAAATATGTAATTTATATATTCATGAATAAAATTAAAAGTTAAATATTGCAATATTATGTATGTTGAAAGATGACGATCTTTCTTGTGTGTAAAAGTCACTATTGTAAGATGACGACCTACAATAGCTTGACTTAAGTTATCCTCTAATCCACTTCCGAATTTAGTTAGGGATTATGATAGCAAGTGATTCAAGTTTTGATTCGGATTGCGCCGAATATCTTGATACCTATATTTATCACTAAAATCCAATTCCGAATAAGTTGGGGATTGTGATAAATCTTCTTCATCAGGTTGAACTTATGTTTCAGACTATGCCGGAAATCCTGATTGATTATGTGAGTGAAATCCAGTTCCGGTTAAGTCAGGGATTTAAATAACACTCACATTTTTGTTTATCAATCCACTCTCGCTAAGAGGGAGTGCTAAAACAATAGCATCGATTTGATTGATATAATCAAATAAGTTATATTATTATTATTCTATCATATATATATATATATATATATATATATATAATCATTATCATATAAATCGACAGCGGTCTATTTAACCGAGCGGCATGATTAATGGAAGTAATCGACACAGTGGATAATGACAATGTTATTGCTATGTAACTATCAGTTGATAGTTAACGTAACATATATATATATATATATATATATATATATATATATATGTTACGTTAACTATCAAACGATAGTTAAACGTAATCCATGCATTAATATATCTGCTCGACCATAATACGCATTGCTCCCGATAAGGCATGTCTACGTATAGACATGGCTCTACGTGGCTTCAGCCACGTAGAGTTATGTCTCTACGTAGAGATGCCTATTGAATGATATTTAATGAATCATGTGTTGAGAGGAAAGCGATCAATTACAACGGCATCGTCTTCTCCTCTGCAACACACAGCAATACATAATCAGTAATATATACATACAGCAATATATATAATCAGTAAAATACATACAACATACGGCACAATAATAAGCACCAGATTTTCTCTATTAACGGTCTCATATTCCTAACACCAAAAACATAATTCAGAGTTCATTGTCAATAGCAACAAGAACAATAACCCACCTTCAAAATTGAAGCACACTACTATCATTTAAGTTTGATATAAATTATCGGTGCACATTATAGGCATAGCGTTACAATTGCTTTGGAAGATAATCATTTGCACATTAGTGCCAATCCATGAAATAACATTCCTATGAAATACTAACACGAAAGACCTTGGAAACTATGTTGGAGTTGACTGTTGCAGGTTTGACATCGAATCCAGAAAGGGCTGCTACAGGTAGTGGATCAAGTATATGTCTCCCAATGCTCTTCTCACTCTAGACCACATTCTCCAATTATCTAAATTGGGGTTACACCATTACTCCCCTAAAACAACACCTCCAATTCATTGTAAGTGGACTGATATTAATATGAACAAGTTTGCTATACAATTCCGATCATGATATAGGTTTGTTACAGCAAGATGACACCTTTATGTAACCTCCACTTTTCACCAAATCTTCCACACAGGACCCAAACCAGCACAAAACCAACCTAGCACTCATGTAATGGCACCAAATGACATAAAGATGCATGTTCCAGGTCTTTAATGCACTGTTCATACTTTCCCAAAACCTTGCAAACAGTCTGCTATATGATTCTGAGCGTATAGCATGACTGTAGCAACATTCTTAATTTAACAATTCTTAGTTTATGTTGCCAAATACTAATCAGAGAACCCCAAATAGTAGGAATTAACTACTAAACAATAATAAGCATAATAGGGCAAACTTGGAACGAGGGACCCACTTTAAAATTAAAAAAGAAAGGGTTTTATAAAAGAAAAATGAGTTTTTTTTAAGTGATGATGCAGCCTATCCTATTGGAGCGCCCATCAATCCCGAGGACTTCCAACGCGTCCCCAAGGCATCCCCAATCGTCCTGGGGACATCTAGCCATCCCCCCAATTTTGGGCGACATCCCCGAGTTTCCAGGACGTCCCCTGTCATTTTTTGAAAATTGGGGACGGGATGGGGACGTCCCCTAGCTATTTCCCCTTACCGGAAATGTCCCCGTTCCAGAAACGGGGGGTTTTAGGCCGGGGACGCGTCCCCAGGTAACACTGGTGTTGAGAGGTATCACAGAGGGGAGGTTGCGCACTATCTCTTTCTAGAGAGGAGAGTAGGAACATACAAAGGCATGATATAATTCAGGTGGAGCTGCTCACACATCCTATCTCCACTAGTTTAGGGTTACATAGTCTTGATCAGCATACGGGTGCGGTTCACTTTGTGAATGATCCCTTGTTTGATATGGATATTGCATTGTCATATGGCAATCCGTTATTTGAGTTTGATACTGGTCTCCCTCTAGTGATAAGTGACTACGATGTTTGGATCCTGTAAATGCACCCGGATTCTAGAAAGGCCTTATAGAGGAGTTTTCAAAGGTGTACTTGGTGAGGAGTGCGTACAGCTTTACATTTGATCCTAATGTACAAGATGTCCCAGGTGCATAGCTCATCAGCGCATGAGCTTGATATTTGGTATGATAGCTTGTTTTGCGCAGAGAAAGGGGGGTAATCTAGTCTGTCTGTAGAGTTGCTTCCATGTGATGTTCCTGCTTCAGCATCACCGGTTTTGGCATTGAAATCAATTTCACAAACTCTATTGATCATACAAATGATGTTGTCTTTACAAAAGTTAGTTGGTGATGAAAGGGACATTACACACATTTAACCGTGGGATCCCACTGGAGGTGTGACTTCCTTTTAGGTCGGATCTGGTGAGCTGTTGAATGGGAGATTGTTAGCCTATTATTGCGACCCTTGTGGGCTAATGTGGCGGTTTGAGTCGTCGTTGTTTTATTACCCTTGGTAGAGGCGACATTACTTCCCTTCAGCCTGGTGATGTTCGGGATTCTGACTTAGCTACTCTTCGTTTGGCTTGATTTGATGGACTTATTATTTATAGAAAGTCAGTTGTGAGTTAGTTGCTAATTTAGGCATGACATCTAGGCATCAGGTTCTGACAGAGATCACTTGGATTTCTTATGGTTCATTAATGGGATATATAAGCTATTTATTTGATTCATAATCATTAATTAAGTTTTACTTAATGATTAAATTTAAGCTTATGTGTAATGTCCCCTTTTGGCCACATTATCTCCTGCCTTATAGTTAGCCTTTCATCATGGTCCGGGGGGCTAACCGAGGTTTGGCAGAGGATCAAAGGGGTGTTTGGCCTAGGTGTTTTCAGTTTCAGGCCAATCGGATTAGTTTCCACAGGTTTTCCAGGGTGCTTACTATTTATAGTAAGTAGGAAGAACTCAGTGTTCCTGGCATTTCAATAGTGGACTCGGAGCGTCTCGTCAAGAGCTTTCCGGCAAGCTATCACACGTCTCCATCCGAGTTCGTTTGGTCCTTCGTTTTAATGGCAGAAGATTCCTCACTTTATTTTATTTTGTCACTTTATAACCAATGGTTATATTTATTTACAAAGTGACTTTAAGTGAGAATATGAAAAGACAGAGAGGGGAAACTGAAAGGTCACAGCCATTGCTTTAAAAGAAGGATTGAAGGCTCATTTGATATGCTTAGTTTTGGATATTATTTTTATCTCTTGGAGATATCAGGAAGCTTTCAGCTTTCGAATTCAGCCTTCAGGATGGAAACCCTTTTGGCTCAGAGGTGGATTGGACGTAGCCCCAGTTCATCTACGGTGCGGATTCACAGCAGAGTTCGCCATTGTATTCACAGGTTCTTTTCTGTTGATTGTCATTCTGCTGAATATTGTAGTTCAGATTTTGGATTGTGGAAATCCCATTATTATTGTATTGTTGTTGTTTTACGCAATAATATTTGCTGAGGGTTTTATTGGGATATTTGTTGGTTTATTGTTATCGAATCAATGATTTATTGCATGCATTTAAATGTTTAAATCTGTATGAGATTTATTGGTGAAAATTGGGAAAGACCCGGTTTGGGTCATTTCACTGGTGTCAGAGCTGATTTTCCTGCCAGCCTGTGGAGTTTATTCAGAAACAATTTTTCAGAAAGGTTTATCAAAGAAAAGATATTTGCCAGCCTGTGGAGTTCATTCAAAAACGAATCTACGAAATGATTTTTTTTTATGAGTGCAGAAATCAATGTTAGTCGATAATCGTTCTTAGATTCAGATTCAACAAGCTTATTTCATTGTTGAAATGAGCATAGCAGTCCAGACAAGGGTTCAATATTGTTTTACCTTTCTTATCGGAATATAAAGGATTCATATTATATTCACAATACTCGATTTTGAGTATTAAGCGACAAAGCAATTGCGGAAACCCGTACTCCTATTACCGTGGGAAAAGATTAATATCTTCTCGGAATTGCTTTGGAGAAATTAACCCAGCGTTGCTTATTATTTGCCTATAATATTGAGTGGGCCCGATTTTTTATCCGATAAAGTTCGAAGGTTATTTCATGCTACCGGTATGGTTTGGAGCAAATACTTATTGCGGTCGTGGGCGTTTGGAAGGAGCTCGGAAGTAATAAAAATTAAAATTTTGGCCAAACTATAGTCCATGAACCATATTAAAATATGCAGCTATTGTAAATACTTAGAAAGCGAGAGGTTTTATTGAGACGTGGATCAACTATTTTACATGCTAGAGATATAAATCAGGCGTGGACCCCATCTAAGCCCATATAATTTTCTCTTATAATATTTACGGGAAAGACTGAATATTTGAGTGTTTTGGCGGTGGATATATGCAAGCTATCGCATATAATTAAAAGAAATATTCGAGATTTTTAAAAAGCGACTATATATATTTGGGCCGCAAGCTTCAATTATTAATCCATTGAAAGACTGAAGGATGCTATTATAATTTTCCAAACATTAATCCATTCTGGGATTACGCATGAGCTGTGGGACCCCATTGAGTGTTGAGCGTGTTATAAATTTTGGGCAACCTTGGTTTTAGATGGGAGTAAGAATCCTCACGCATCTGCAGATTAGGCTTTCGGGTCCAAGGAGGTCTGCGCATTACTTAACAAGCCCATATAGCAACCCGTGTGCATATACACCTATTGTGTATATAGTGACTACTCAGATTTCTGCAGCATGGCTTAGAGCGGACGGGAGGGATCCCGAGCTGGGCATGGGAGACTTTTAGAGGTGGCAAGTGTGGTCGGTTAGTGACAGACAGCATACAGAGGAAGAGGTGCTGGTATCACGTCAAACATCGCTGAAGACTTCACGCTGAACCAAGTGTTTACTTCCAAGTTGGGACAGCGCAAGGACTAAGCTGGAGTCATGACTGTTGATTGAAACCATTTTGCTGAAGAATTTGTATGGACTTTCCCAGTCACAACCAAGCACGAAACCTTACAATTTGTTGTGTCAGATACATATGGATAGCTTTGTCCAAATATGACAGGGGTCTAGGTGACAAGCAACAGTCCGTTTGGTAATCAGCATCAACAACGGTTGTTATCAGTATCATATTTGATCAACAGCATCCAGACAACAGTGGTCTCATCTTCTATTGAAGGTTCTTAAGATTTCAGCAAAGAAGGGCAAGCAACTGAGATAAACATTATCATTGGGGCTAGTTTTGGAATGTTCCCGACAACCTGTAATCTAAATTTTGTAACAGCAGATTGGATTGTCTCAGCATCAAAATTTCATTGATTGATAACAAACTGTTTGATCAATTGACTGGATTGTTGTGATACAAATGCATATGAAGCAGGGATAATACCAAGTTCTTATGCATCCATAATGATATACAAAATTTCTTGAACTCTCATTCATCAAATCATGAAAACTGTTGACAAAAGGCCAATCTGATTAGAGAAACGGGTCTAAATTCGGTAAGGGTAAAGTGGAAATTAAGTCAATATCCATTTGGGATATTACAGGGGTAAAATTCCCAGCTACTGCAGAAAATTAATTCATCTCTTCCTGTTAATGGAAGCTCAACCACAGAAAGAGAACAGTTAGCTGAGAATGGAATTTTGACTACCTGGGAGGTTGCAAGAGTTTGGTTGTTTTCTTGTAAGACAAGATCATCTCAGCTAGTGTGTACAAACCAAATTGTGTGACAATACAGAACAGGGATAGCATCTTGCAAATTGTAGAGGTGTGCATCAGTTTTGGCGAAAATTATCAGAGAGAAGAGGATGCAGATCTGTAACAGTTTCAGGGCATTGGCACGGAATTGTAATTCAGGGAGTTGTTATTTTGGCTGAGAGCATACAACATTGAAGTATATGTTTGTTGACATACAGGAACACTTCTTGTTGCGTATGAGGTTCGTTATTTGTTCAGAAGTTTCAGAACTGGATTGTTCTATTAAATTGGCAGAATATTGAATGATCTCCTCAAACAACGTTTTGTCTTCATCTCTATGAATCTATTTCAAACATTAATAAGAAACACCATTATCTATGTAAGTGTGAGGTGTTGTTAATGCAAACTGTTTGACATAATTCCTCCCTATCTAGATAGATGAACGAAAGAATTTTGATACAAGCGGGACAGTCTCAAACAGTTTGGACCAAGGTTACCACAGTTGGAATTGGTTCCTAACTTGAACAACAGGATAGGTCATGATGAAGGGGTTGTTCAGCAACACAAGCATGGAAAGACCTTAAACAAACGCAACAAACACTCAATCGGGAATTGCAGCATTTAAGTGACACACTTTCCAGGAAATTCGGAACCCCTAAGATTTCATCTTCATCTACAGATGCAAGTAAGAGACTTCATGCCATGACAACAAATGATGCAATTATGACCAGCCACCAAGAGTATTGCATTCTTCCTAAGAAGATTCGTGACCATCTTCCCTTTGCACAATTTATGGGTGTTCCAGAAGAGGATGATGATGGTTTGGATTCTACAAACTCAAAGCAGCAGCTTAGTGAGAATGAAGCCACTACTATTCATAAGGGCCACAAGATCGAAAAGGATACAATCTCGAATCAACTACCCGAGAATTTGAAGGAGTCTCCATGCACTATGGCATCATGTCCTTTGGTTGATGACTATAGGGTTGATAAAGCATCTTTTGAATCAACTATTTGTGTAGCAACAGCTGAGGAAAGGCATGAGGATATTCACTCTTATGAAGGTAATACCTTGATCCAACATAATGTTGATTGGATGAAACATAGTGGAAATACAGAACTCAAGCTGATTGATAACTTACTCTTAGATGAGTGCTGATTGGATATTTGAGAGTCCACTATTTGAGCTGGAGGATGGACCACCTCTTGAAATTGATCAGGAGTCCCAACTCTTGATCTCAGAGAGTACTTTTCAGTTAGTTGCCGATAGTATCCAGGAAGCAGCTGCCTTGCCACATTCGACAGATAGACATAATGTTGATTGCAAATCAGCCTTTGATAGAAACATGGCTATCAATATGGCCAAGAAGTTCATAAGGAGAGAAGATAGTGTTGATATGTATCCCTTGATTCGTTTTCCTCTTCACACAGTTGGGACATTACCGTAACGATTCATCCAGTGCCTATCGTAACTCTACCGTCACAGATGTTGAGCATGATGTTGACATTTGGGTAGAGTCTTTTCAGTATGGGTTCGTTGAGGTTGGTGTGCAGATCGTGCTTGATGGTGTAATTTTTTCACACAATGATGAGCATTGTACGACTATTGGTATAGAGAGACAGTTATGGAATCCTAGTGCCGATTCGGGATTTCGAGTAGAGTTGGTTAGTGCATCGCATGTTGGCCACATCATATGGGATGCATTTTGTTTTCCATTCAGCCCGCCTACGGAGAACTTTCTTTTCCGATTATTATTGTAGAGATGTGGGGTGAGTGATTGGTTTGGTATGCTTCCTCGCTTGCAGATGGAAGCCTCGTCCGACAGTCTGTGTATCTTGCCTCTTCAGTGCAGTTTCCAGTTCAGGCAACAGATCAGAGGGGCAGTGTTATGGCAGTTGGACATTTCTGGTGATTCACTCAGTAGGGGCATCAGGCCTCTGGATTTTTCAGTCAGCTGGGGAGATGGATGGCCCTTTTGCTTATGGGATCCAGGAGGGACGTACTTGCGGTTGGTATTTGTTCAGGGAGTCGATTGGTGTGAGGTTTGGTTTCTCCCTGCATCTGACCGTAGAGGTGCCAGTGATCTCAGTTGGCGTGAGGTGGTTAGTCTCTCACAGATGATAGCGACACAGGGCAGTTTGGTATGACTGATCCTGCAGTGATTTGGGATCCTAACATTAGACTGGTTGTTGTTTTGTTGCTGTGTGAATGGCTTCACAGGTCAGGGCATAATATCTGTTTCAGTTTCACACGACAGGTTGGTGGAGTAGTTTCCCTAAGGTTGGTTTGGGATCCAAGTATTATGATCGCAGCATGCAGATACTGATTGCTTGAGGGCAAGCAATCTCCAGGAAGGGATGATTTGTAATGTCCCCTTTTGGGCACATTATCTCGTGCCTTATAGTTAGCCTTTTCATCATGGTCCGGGGGGCTAACCGAGGTTTGGCAGAGGATCAGAGGGGTGTTTGGCCTAGGTGTTTTCAATTTCAGGCCAATCGGATCAGTTTCCACAGGGTTTCCAAGGTGCTTACTATTTATAGTAAGTAGGAAGAACTCAGTGTTCCTGGCATTTCAGTAGTGGACTCGCAGCATCTCGCTGAGAGCTTTCCGACAAGCTATCACACGTCTCCATCCGAGTTCGTTTGGTCCTCCGTTTTAATGGCAGAAGATTCCTCACTTTATTTTATTGTCACTTTATAACCAATGGTTATATTTATTTAAAAAGTGACTTTAAGTGGGAATATGAAAAGACAGAGAGGGGAAACTGAAGGGTCACAGCCATTGCTTCAAAAGAAGGATTCAAGGCTCATTTGATATGCTTAGTTTTTGGATATTATTTTTATCTCTTGGAGATATCAGGAAGCTTTCAGCTTTCGAATTCAGCCTTCAGGACGGAAACCCTTTTGGCTCAAAGGTGGATTGGACATAGCCCCAGTTCGTCTACGGTGCGGATTCACAGCAGAGTTCGCCATTTATTCACAGGTTCTTTTCTGTTGATTGTCATTTTGCTGAATATTGCAGTTCAGATTTTGGATTGTGGAAATCCCATTATTATTGTATTGTTGTTGTTTTACGCAATAATATTTGCTGAGGGTTTTATTGGGATATTTGTTGGTTTATTGTTATCGAATCAATAATTTATTGCATGCATTTAAATGTTTAAATTTGTATGAGATTTATTGGTGAAAATTGGGAAAGACCCGGTTCGGGTCATTACATTATGTTAAAAAGTGTTACAAGTTTATTTATGATTATTTAAAAAGGTTGACTTGGACACCTAAGTAAAGGGAGGGAAAGAGTTATTATTTTATTATAATTCAAAGTGAGTAACAAAAGCAAATAAGAATGCATACTTATGTGAGGAGTATCATTGAAGCCTCTATATCGTTTTGGCAACTTGGAATTAGTAAAGCAAGGAAAGAAGAGAATCGCAAAACCATCTGCATGTGTTTAGGACTTGGTGTTTTGGTGATCAATTTGAAAGGGTTTCTGAATCCAAGTGCTGAAAGAATTGATAATTCTTCAATATCATCGCACTTTAAGTTGGTTGGATTGTGCCAATGAATCATGCTTGAGGATGGTTCATCACAGAGTCATCATTGGGCTATAATTGTGTTCGATTTGGAGGTATTTCTTCAGCATTTGTTCTCAGCATGATATCGCAGAGCTGGTAGAATAGTGTGTGGTTATATTTCGCAGCAATTCCTTAAGGCTGTGTACAGACTTCTGATTGCCACGGCTCCTTACTGAGACAGAAGACATAACTCAAGGTTGCTATAATTATTTGGGAGGTCTGCGATACAAAGGAAAGGGTCAGTTTTGTCTATTAAGAGCAGACACTGCCATTCTAGAACCCACGACAAAGGGAATAGCATTCCCAGGCAGCTGCGAATACAAATAAGGACATACAACATTATTAATTTATTTGCATCCAGTTCAGGTTCTTTAGTTTGTTAGTAATAAATGTGGATGCATTTAATTAGCATTGTATATATTGCTTTCAAATATATTGAGAATAAAGACAAGTGTGCACAGTTCTGAAATTGCAATTTTAATTTTCATGCATTGTCATTATCTCATTTCAACAATTCAAAATAACATATATCTGAAAAACAAAAAAAATTGCAAAAACACAAACTTTCAAAAAAATACACAGAATTCAGTGCCGGCAGGGTTGTCTGAACCAACAGGGTTCTTACAGCTCTCTTTGATACAAAAGATCATGAGAGGACCACAAACAATGTTAGAAATGCAAAATAGAATGTTTCTAGTTTTCTATTATTAAACAACATGACTTTGATATCTGAGAATGATCTTATATGCATATGATGTAACTGTGAATTAATGGCTATGGTTTTATCCTTGATTGCATTCCAATAGTTTAAATTTACTCCTACGGTGACGAAAACTGTTTATCAGGGCATATGGACAAATGTTCATACTCTGTTCCAATGTTTGGAACTTTATACAAGTTGGGCAAATCCTGGAGAGGAGTAATAATTATAACTTTACTTCTCAAGTAAAAAACAGAATTTCACTGAAAACTTGTAACTGATGGTTCGGAGATTTTATGTTCAATTTCTTTCTGTAGTGGAGTATAGCAATATGCAGCAATCATATTGCCCCAAATCATGAGACTGGTTCACTTCTTTTGTACCTTGCCCACTGATGGAGAGAAAGTACAAGTTTCTTCATATCTATATGATTAATTTGAAGCTGATTTCAATATGCACGTTGTA
Source organism: Thuja plicata (assembly GCA_018584345.1). Classification (NCBI taxonomy): domain Eukaryota; kingdom Viridiplantae; phylum Streptophyta; class Pinopsida; order Cupressales; family Cupressaceae; genus Thuja; species Thuja plicata. The sequence continues at coordinate 2,699,252 of MU227291.1, forward strand.
TTGAACCATGATTGTACTGCAAAATTGTGCTGCACTTGTAAAGATTGAATCTGAAGAATATAGACGATCAAATATGCATGTAAAAAAGTTCATATGTAGCCTTACAACCACAATATCACTTCCTTTTATGTTTTCTCTCTCTGCTATTATATTTTTATAATATCACAAATAATAAGGTCTAGCTGAATTTGTGGTGAAATTCAAAGTACAGATCAGACAGTGTGGCTGAAACTGAAAACAGACTGACAGATGCAAGAAGAAGAAATCTGGGAAGAACAGGTCACAATTCATGTGATCACTTGCCTCTTTTTGCAGGCACCATCAAATGAACTCTGTGATACAGCAGTCCTGGCCTATGCAACAGCTGCCGACCCAGATCCAAAAGAAATTCAAGAGCAAAGATATATATTTTAAATGTTTGGAACATAGTTGAAAAACTCACACTCGGAAAAAACTCGCCAAGGCCTGAAAAAAAATTTGGGAAAAACTCGGGAACTTTAAAAACAGCTAAATTTTAATTAGAAATGCATTTTTTTTGCAAAATTCAATGAGAGGATGCATCCAATGAGTTTATTAATGAGAACACAAAAGAAACTAGTTGAGTTTAGATATATATAAACGCAAAGTGGGTCAAAAATCGCATTCTCATGTGGGATGCTAATGGCTAGAAGCAAAATAGTACTAAATAGTTTCTACAAAACTAGAAGTAAATACATCATCACAATTACATCTTCCTCTTCCCAGCTCTACTAACAAATACAAGAGAGGAACTAGAGGGTCTAGTCCTTGTAGAACCCTGCACTGGGCGTGACTGTGCCTCCTCGCTCGGTATCTCTAATGATGTGTGTGACTTGCTCTCCATCCTGGATGTAGCTTCTCCTCGCACTAGCAATGACTCCTCATCTGACTCCTCAATGTCATCCAATATGAAACCAAATCCACCCCCCTCCTTAAATCCACTCAAATCCGCCTCCAATACTCTAAGTTGTCGGTTCGGGTTCGGGTTCGGTGACGGATTCAAGTTCGAGAATCTGGTTTGTGGATTCGTGATTTTTTTTCCCATCATGATTCGTATGGGTTCGTGTGTGTGTGTGTGTGTGTGTGTATGCAAAAAAATAAGAGAAATATACATAATTGTAAAACTAAATCATTTCATACTATGAATCTATGATGCTTGATCATTGATCAATGCCAAATGTCAAAGTCTTCATAACTAGGTCTTAGGTAGTCTTTGTTGGTGGCTGTTTTCAAGTCACTAGGTCCGAAAATGAGGTTTGAGTGATTTTGGCCTGTTGGTAAGTCATGTCTATCTGGGATTTGGGCGAGAGCTAAGCTAAGTTTGTCATAGAGATGGGGTCGAAACCAAGTGATTTGTGATAAAACGAGTTAAAACCCTTTGAGAACCCTTTTGCCAGCTTCAGTTTGACTTTAGAAAGCCATGATGGATTGTGGGAGGTAACCCTACTGAAGCTTGTTGAATCTTGAAATTTGGCTCAGTCTGGAATTTTTCGAAAACCCCCAAAATCTAGAATCTGCATCTTAACTCCTATGAAGTTGGAAACTATCTCAAACATCCTGAAAGTATTTATACTTAAATGTTATATTTGTATAAATCCTGCAAATTGGAAACTCAAACCCAACTGCTGCAAATGTGAGAATAAGAATGAAAAAGACATTTTTTTGCTGTTTACCACAAGAAAAAAACCAAGGCTGAGTTTTCTTAAAATACTTGCCGAGTTTCCTGGCTCTGCGAGTTTTTCTCTGGCAGAGCCAGGAAACTCGGCAAGTATTTGCCACTCGGCGAGTATTTGCAACTATCACTACTACTAATCTGGAATTATTAAATTTATTTTGTCAACTATGAAAATAAATAAAAAAACAAATTTAATTGGTTAGCCAAACTTAGTCGTAGAAGACATCTTATGTAAGTCTATGCAACCAAACTTTATTATTTGGTCAAGTGTTCTGTATAAGATGATAAAAATATTCAAAGCAGAGTTCTATAGGTAAAGAATATAAAAGAAGAGTTGTGAAGCTTAACAGTACGTTTAATATATCCCTGTGTTTACCTTTAGGCTCTAACAGTTACAATTATTCAGTTATCAATGTCAGCAACTACATGCATGCAACCTGCAGTCCCTAGGATAGACCATACCTGCATACAACCCGAACAGATGCTAATAGATCGTCCCCCTTCGTCATATCATGAACCTGCAAAAACAAGGAAATAAATAGAGATGCTTCTCACAAGTTACATTGGTACTGGTGCAAATGTGGAAAAGATTGTTTGGCAACATGATTTACACTTCCCAACAGATAATATTTAAATGACTCAAACCTTTGAATCCCAAAGAAAATCAATAACAACTCCAACTGTCTCATTTAAAGCAACTGTTGCTTTAACCATTGTAGACTCGCTGATGTAATTATCTGCATGTTTAGCAAGAGAAGCAAATATTTAGCATCTTAGAAACATCACAAGTTATATATAATTATCATCTCCAACATATCCAAAGAGTATATGGATCTTCAGCTTCATCAAAGATTCCGAAAATTTAAGTGACTGGAAATTAAAAATCATCCAGTTATAAGAAAAATTATAATAATAGCACAAAATCAATGGTGTTTATCAGCCTTAATGGGAGACATCATCTTACCATGAACTCCTCAACAATAAAAGTTTGCTAAAAAAGCTGCTCTCAAAAGCCAAAAGATTTTATTAGATGAAGCCTATCTATCACAGAAAAGGTACCCATAACTGATGATACATCATGCAGAGGGAAAATAGAGAAGATCACAATTAATATACTAGTCTTGCAGAAATTCACTCTCCCATTGACAAGAATCTGAACATGAAGCAATGTCGAACAAGTTGATCTTGTTAGAGGTACTATAGTGGATCCTACTGGTATAGTCATATGTGTCAGTGGCTACCTTGGCCATAAAATGGGCCTTAAGCGACAAGCATGCCCCACAGGTGGGATCCCTTATCTCTATAACACATTTCCTCCGCATCCTCTGCCCTACCCTTTTATGATTCCACTTTCTTTTGAAATTAGGAAGCCATAGTATGATTGAACATTTTTAGTTATATTTCACAATCACCCTATTTTCAAGTGATCTAAATTTTATCATTTCACTTACAATGTTTTCTAAGCATAAAGATTGGTGTGGCATTAAAAATTAATTTGGTCTTTCATTGAAGACCACTACTAGCATACAAGACTTTTTGTATAAAGGAAGTATCTGGGTCTTAAGGTGGTCCTAAACTATGTTTATTATTGGTAGTTTGCTCGTGGATGGATAAAAATCTTTACTCTTTCCTAAGTCTCAAATATAAATTAGAAAAAAATACGTTTCGCGTCTCATAAGATACAAGCCATTTGTCCAATTGGAGACCTTGAGCAAGATTATATTGAAGGTATTGTACCCATATGAAACTTTTGAATTGTGTTGTATTTTAAACTAAACTTTAGCATTTACCTCCTATCATGTTTCATAATATTGTCTACTCCACACCATCTAGTTGAGTTTTTTAAGCCATAACAAGATAATAAAACACTCGTTGAAAATCAAACATGTCCTGGTATAAAGTAGTCAAAGATTTGAAAAATCTAAATTCCTAAGTAAAGGCACACACCAGGACAATGGCATGCACCAATACAAAGGAATGTAAGTTGTATTAAATTATTCTCCCAATGGTAAGGTGTCCGCCTTAGAGAAGGGATATGACACTTCAAAGGAAATTAATTCAATAACATAGGCGTGTGTAAGAATCTAACAAAAACATGGGAAAAGGTGTGATGGTGCATATGAAGGTGTGTGAATGAAGGATCAAACATGTGCTTGAACAAGGCAAATTTCAAGTAAGAAAATGGTGAACATTTTTGACACAATATATAGGCACGCCCGAAGATACTAGCACATGCCAATGCAAAGGAGGGCACGTTTTAAAGGTCATACAAGCATGTATAGGCACACACCAAAACAAACAGCCTATTTTTCCTATTCACTAGGTGTGCATAAGGAGACTAACGCCTATACAATGAGAAATTTTAGGAAACAATCAAAGGTGTATCAAGAGTTTGAAACACACCTATTCAAATAAATCTCCAAGTCGAACTTTTCTTACACACAAGGGATGAGGCCTCATGTCTAGAATAAGCTCGTAGTTGAAGGCGCATCATTGATCAAGCAGATAAAAGAGTGGATAGGCGTGCCTCTACAAAAAACTGAAATCTTGAAAGGATTCAAATCTAGTCTTCAAGCACATGCTTGGAAAATGGTGTGCCTCTATACAAAGCACGTATCATACTAATGAAACATTCAAATGAATGCTCAAGCACACATGGCACGAGTAAAACACGCCTCATAATACTTAAAACATGCAAACATTAATGATAGACATAGGTATGCAAGAAAGGCAGATTTTTTAAATCCCAAGCCCAATGTATGTGATACGTGACTGCATGATGGCATACACGAATACAATTTAAACATTTTTCCACCCAAAGTATGGATCTGTACTTAGATAGTAGTGTACACCTAAGCAAAGGATTGAGCTATTTTGTCTATGTTGTAAGCAGCATGTAGGAGTTTATAGTCTCGTGAACAATCTTGAATCTACAACACATGTGGAATGAAAGACAAGTGTGCATGCAAAGGGCTAGGCACACAAAAGTGAGCAAGGGTATAGGCACATTTAAAAGCACATATAAATAGAGTTATAACACAATTGAGAAAGGAAGCATATTCTTTTAAAAATAACTCAGACTTTCAAATTTCAAAGTTCAATATATAAATGCACAACTAAGCATAGGTTCATACCAATACGAAGCAAATATGTTCACACCAATAGAAAGCAAATATGTTCAAATTGTAAATCTACTGTTCAAACATACAAAGAACATGAAAGATGCACTCTAGCAAAGAAAGAAACTTTTAAGAATATTTTGATTTCAACATTCAAGCACGCAGCTCCTAAGAGCAACACGCTTATACAAAGGGGTGTATGAGTAAGTTTTCAACGTTTTTTATAAATTTAGCTATGATAAAAGGAAAAACTACATAATCGTCAAAGTCATCTAAAGCTACCAATCAAAAGTCTATATTTAAACTTTAGACCATGCTATGCTATTTTTAGCCATCACCATTTTCAAAGAGAATCATCTTTTTGGATTTGTTATTTTCAACTAGAGCTCTTTATAGCCCATGCTATGTTACCAGACTCTTCTTTGAATCCTCAAAGTCCCAGTTCGGTCCGGCTCAAATACGGGTCCAGATGCGGTCTACTCCGGATCTGGACAAAGTCCCACAAAAATGTTTTGGGTTCGCTCTGTCAGACCCAGAGAAAATTTGGAGCTTACTTGAGCGAATTTGATGCTCAACAGCCAGACTCAAATGAATTTGACGTCAATTTGGTTGTTTTTAAATTAATGCAAGCATGTTCAAACCGTGTGTTAAGCATCATAGACAATTGCCATATTTGTAGACTGAGGGACGATAAGAATTGTCATTTGCCAACCTATATTAATCCTCAAGGATGCCAATGGAATTATTATCTAAGAAACCCGATACATTAGTCTGTAGGGTATCTCTACGATGTGATGCCTCAACATGGCATCTAACAAATGAATCTCTCTTGCCAAGGTAGAGGAGACTCCTTCAATGTATTCCCAGGGTGTAAGAACCCTCTGTTGTTCTAACTCTGGCAAACACTGAACCATAGTTTAATTTTGGATGTTTGACATTTAGTCAAACACTTTGCTTGCAAGCTCTAATACCACTGTAAGAACCCCAACCGGTTCTAACTCTAACAAACACCAAATTGCTTTACTTTTCAAATGTTTGACAATTTATCAAACACTTTGTAGGCAAGCTCTAATACCACTATAAGAGCCCTTACCACCACTTCCCTTCACAAAATTCAATAAAGACAAATGCATAGAATGAATTGTTTTTTTGCACAAGCATTGCTTTTATAATAATAAAAGATATCTTCTTCAAGACACCAAAGGCAAATAGCTTCTCTCACACTTTTCACTAAAGAGCCTTCATCAATACACTTTTCAATTAGAAGCCTTCATTTAATAACTTTGAATTAATAATAAATAACTCCAAAGCTAAAAGCTTCATGAAGACAATTTTCACTTGAAATGCTTCTTCAACACATTTTTCACCTTAGGATTATATTCCATGTGGATTAATGATTAATACCCCCACTAGACGCCCAAAAGCAATTTATAAACTTAAACTCAATATATACCACTGAAAGTGCCAATATCATCACCGACTGAATATAATGCCTAGGTGCCTGCCAGAAATGGAAACCGCCATCACCGACTTACTAAAAATATTAAGTCGACTAACTAAGACCCTCAAATCAAGGCGTTAGCTCACGAAGCTCACGATGATGAGCTAACCTCTGCATATTCCTAGAACCTGCTAAATTGGGGACAATACAATCCTCCCTCCCCGAGATTGCTTGTCCTCAAGCAATCGCCAAAACAAGGCACATATCGATCCACTCAGATCCCAAGGATAAGTATGTATAATATCCCAGGCATCACCTACAAACTCCTGTGATGAGAGCTCCATCCACGGAGTTGTCCTGATCACATTGTCACCATGCCAACCATAGTGACCCACACAATCCGCAGTGCTAATTCTGCCTCCCCCTGGATCCCGGTAGAGACGAAACTCACATCCATCCATAACAAGGAAGAATGGATATCTGATACCATCTGATAGACCTGAACTCCCTGCACACCCTACCATTTTGCTCTGTGTATGAAGTCCATCTGTGCAACAGGGACAAGTACTCCCAAAAACACCGGATGAGAGTACCCTCAGAGGCCCCAAAAGGTCCCTCTTGCAATTCCGAACTCTCAAGCAAGTACTCCATAAATGACTATGCAGTAGAAATTATATGAAGAAGCATCGACCTGCTCCCTAACAATCCGCAGCTGATCACTTTGAAACTGTGGCACTACCAACTACCTATCGCTATCAGCTGTATGGGATGAAGTAATAGATTCGCTTCCGGCAAAAGGAAACAAATCACCATGAGAGATCGTCTCCAAATCAGATGATACCCTACCCATGTCCTGTGAAGAAGAGGGAGTAGTGTCAGGAACTGGCACACAACTCTTTGATGAATCCACTACTGCTACCTCGAGCCTCTCAACAACCTGTTCTGTATCATCCGTCGTCGTGCTAACTACTGGAGGACCAGCTACCACAAGAAGCTCTTTGCAGTCCTCCACTAATGCACTCACCTCCTTTGTAACTACTGTAACTGTACATAACTCTGCCTCAAAATTCTGATAGCCTCTCGAAGCGAATGAATCTCTACTAGGGAAAGATAGCTACCACCGTGCTCATCTGACATAGGACCACCCCAATCGTAAATAGCCAAAAATTGTCGGATAGCATCATAATGCTCAAGAGATGAAGAAATATCTCTATCGCTCACCCTCAGCTGTCCGGACACAAGATGTCTCTACATGCCCTGGCTCCCCTGTACACTCTTTGTCTCACTAATTGCACTGTGGTAGGAAATTGTATCTACCAGACTCACCTCATGATCACTCTCCTCATGTGCGCTAACAACCTTGCACATGTCCACCAACGAGGTACTGCCACTGGGTACCTCTACAAATACCTCCTCTGAAGAAATGGAAGCCACTCCTGTATCAAACTCCTTGCACACATTTTCTTCCTCATCCTCATCTGTGAGTCCCTGTAAAACAGGATCCTGGGACCCATCACTATCAGATGACAACTCTGAGTCAACACTCAATGTCTGGAATGATAAACCAGACTCACTGCAACACACATCATCCTCATACCAAACATCAGAGGTATCCACAACACTAGTATTAGTATCGTCTAACTAAGACTCCTCTGCTATCTCCTATTGCATACATGAATCAATGTCACCATGTGAATCAACAACACTGGAGCATGAATCTACATCAACTGACTCCTCTATAACACTCAAATCATGAGTGTCATCACTGGGTAGCTCCATGCTCACATCCTCTATACAGGAGAAGGCCAATGTCTCCTGCACTGACCCAACACTACGACTGCTGCTATAAAAATCAGAGCTGTCAAAGCTCATATCTTTCTCGCAATCCTCAAAGACAACACCATCATCTAAAGAATCAAAATCCATAGTGGCATCGACAACATCTTCCACACTCACACTATCCACAGCATCATCAACAAGCTCACATAAGGGATTGTTGTCCTGAAAATCAAACCCTGTAACACTAGTACTACTACCAACTGATGTAAAGCTGCCATCAATGGTAGTGAACATGTCATCAGCCTGTTCCATGACACTAACTCTGATATGCTCAAGATGCTGAGACCCAATACCACTGTCTGCCAACAAGTCAGTCACATCCACATGTCCCTGTAAAGAGTCTCCAACATCATGTGTGCAAATAGGACAAGTGGCTGATCATCTCCACAATGATAGGCATCTGTTGAAAATTCATCATGAAGATTTCTGGATGCCTCACCTGTAAAGATCTCGTGTCTCTCCTCCTGCCTTTTTCGTGAAGAGGACTTATTAAAAAAGGAAACCAAAAATTTTGTTGCCTTGTCAACAGTTGCCGGATCTCAGAGTTTCGCATTTAGCCTTTCCTGAGCTTGCCTCAGTTTCTGCATTTCTTTCATCATGGCATTTGTTTTCTTTCTGAGATTAGTCACATTGTTCAACTAGTTTCCGTGTTTAATTGATTTCTTGGATTTTTCCATAACTGTAACAACTGCAAGAGTGTTGGTTACTCAAAACAAATGTGTGAGCTCAATGATTTCAACCCCAACAGGATGGCAGGGAACCACTGTAAGAACCCTCTGTGGTTCTAACTCTGACAAACACTGAACCAAGGTTTAATTTTGGATGTTTGACATTTAGTCAAACACTTTGCTTGCAAGCTCTGATACCACCATAAGAACCCCAACCGGTTCTAACTCTGACAAACACCAAATTGCTTTACTTTTCAAATGTTTGACATTTTATTAAACACTTTGCAGGCAAGCTCTGATACCACTGTAAGAACCCTTGCCACCACTTCCCTTCACAAAATTCAATAAACACAAATGCATAGAATGAATAGTTTTTTTACACAAGCATTGCTTTTATAATAATAATAAAAGATATCTTCTTCAAGACACCAAAGGCAAATAGCTTCTCTCACACACTTTTCACTAAACAGCCTTCATCAATACACTTTTGAATTAGAAGCCTTCATTTAATAACTTTGAATTAATAATAAATAACTCCAAAGCTATAAGCTTCATGAAGACACTTTTCATTTAAAAGGCTTCTTCAACACACTTTTCACCTTAGGATTATATTCCATGTGGATTAATGATTAATACCCCAACTAGGTGTCCAAAAGCAATTTATAAACTTAAACTCAATATATACCACTGAAAGTGTCAATATCATCACTAACTGAATATAGCGCCTAGGTGCCTGCCAAAAATGGAAACCGCCATCACTGACTTACTAAAAATAGCAAGTCGACTAACTAAGACCCTCAAATCAAGGCGTTAGCTCGCGATGATGAGCTAACCTCTGCATATTCCTGGAACCTGCTAAATTGGGGACATTACATAGGGAAAGCAAATATTAATTATGTTGTTCACTGTCTATATTGCCTCCCACAAATACTCATCCACCGGCTTATATAAAAGGCCTGACATTTAATATTGCTCCTATATTTTAAATTGATTTCTTTCAAAGTATTATATTCTTCATATAGTCATTGCGTCCATATTGAAGTCTTTAGAGATTAATTAAATAATAGCACTGCTGGTGAACAACAAATATATGAAACATTCGAATGATAATCTCAATGAGATACAAAGTACTTCAGCTTGCATATTTTTTTTATATGTATATATAATATAATATATATATATATATATATATATGTTCCTACATATATGTATTTATTTTTAATTTTTTTTATTTTACATGTTTTGCACGGATGAAACCAAAGCAAACCCAAACCCACCCAAAAAAAATTGATCAAACCCACGAACCCGAATCCGAATTGGGACCAGCAACTTAGAGCCCATGATATCTTTAGTAGTATCTACTTTTAGCCAAGGAGCCCAAGCTATTTTTAGCTATGTTACACAGGGATGTGTTTCTTGTCCCTAGGGAGCTCGTCCCCATCCCCGAAATGTTTCGGATACAGTGAGATGAAAAGGAAACGTCGTCCAGCTGTCCTCAATTTCAAAAAACTGCAAGAAACGGCAAGAGTACGTCTCCTAACATTTGGGGGCGGCTAGACATCCCCTATCCGTCCCTGAAACAAAAAAGTGTCCCCTACATATTCGGATGATGTGCATTAAAAAACGAAAAAAAAAACACATTTTTAATTCTTTTTGCCAAAGCGGCAATGTGAGGGCCCCACAAGGTTTGAATTCGTATCCACGGACGATAAAATTCAGATGCAATTCGGCCTGGGAAAAAATTCAGCAAAAAATTTGTGATTAAAATATGTTTAAAATTTTATTTAAAATAAAAATAAATATACCAAATTTTATATATTAAATAAAAAACATTAAAATAAATTAAATTTATAAATCTAATATTTAATTTAAAATTTTTAATATTCATCATAATAAACATACTAAGCTTTACGCATTAAATAAAAAATATGTAAAAAAATATATATTAAATAAAAATATATTATAATTATAAATTTAATTTAATATCTTTTAAATATTTAATTATTAGACATTCAATAAAAAACAAATCAAGTCGATATTGTTATATATATACATATATATTAATAAATCCATTAAAATTAAAATTATATTTAAAAACTGAAAATAAAAGTATAAGTAAAAATTACAATCTAAATATTAAATTTTATATTGATTTAGATATTTATATTTGATAGACCATGGTTTGATGTTTCAGACTATTGTTATAATGCTGCTATACTACTGATTTATACTGCTGCTATTATCATTTATGTTGTTATACTACTGTTTTAACTCGTGAATCCATGATTTATTTGCATATTGTCTTGTTATCAATTATTGACATGTCTCTCTTTCCCTCTATCTATAACATCTTAATATATTTTGAAAAATTCACACATATACACACACATTAAAAATTTGTATATTGTCGTCCCCTATTTTTAGCCCTATAGGAAAAGTCCTGGAAATGCGTCCCCTTTCATCTCCCAATCCCCATCCCTGAAACGCCATGGAACATAGATTTTTAGCGTTCTGCCATTTCTAGCTCTCTCTATTTATAGCTCAAAGATGGCTATTTTTAGATCTTGTACCCCATCAAGTGAGAGACAAGCTTTTACAACATAATTGTAATATTTTAAATACAATTCAATAGACAGTTGCATGTTGCACAATGAGAATTAGGGGATAGGAATAAAAGCTTGTAAAACAGGCAAGCAGTCACTATTAGGGTAGAGGTGTATTTGATTTAGTTTGTGTGTATTCATGCAATTGTTTGTAAAGTATAAATAAATGTCCTTTTGCACTTAATGTATCAATTAATGGTAATTCTCACACTCGCATACTAATGAGGTTATTGTTCATAAAATCTTTTGGTGTTTGATCTTCACACATTCATTATCTTTAAGCTCCATTGAAGGCTCTTTTTTTGGTTCACCTTCAACGAATTTATAGCAGGTATTCAAGTGTTTTGGCAGTAATCAACACCAACAAATCTTTGGTATTCAATTGCAGCAGCAACCTTATGTTTTTTGTCATCAAATATACAGCAGTTCAAAAGATATTGAAGGCCTTATCAGTACCTTCATTCTAAATTCAAGTTGCTCTAAGGTCAATGCTCCAATTTTTGTCCAAGCGGATTTTATAGAGGTGATCATATGCTAGGGTTCTTCAAATACCAAGTTGCAGATTTGTCTTATATACCATTTTCATCCTTAAAAGATCCAAGTTTTCAATACGCTGAATTTTAGAAATTTTCAAATGAGTGAAATTTAAGTCATCAGAATTGTTTCATAAATTGTCAATGCATGGTAGTGTTTCAAGTTTTGTCCAAAGAAACAGGTTGTTTTTGCTGGATCAAGATCACTGAGAGTTCAATCAACAGCAGTTTGGTGATTCGTAGACAATGCAAATATTGGAGAGTTATTCTAAGATGACCTTCTAGAAAGTTTAGCTAGGAAGATCATATATTGAGCAAAGTCTATTTAGTGTTTTTCTTGTTTTAAAAGAGCTATTTCAGATAATTTGTATTTAAGGCTTGCTTAGATTCCAAGAAAATCATTCTTAGCATAGGACCTCTGGTATGTTTCTTATTTATTTATTATGTAAAATAATGTAAAAACTTATAAATAAGTACTTTATGCACTTAGACTTGGCTCATAAAATAGCAAGTTTATACCTACTTCTTGTTGATATTAGTGTTCGGCCTTCTTGTGTTGCCTGTAATGTCCCCTTTCTAGCACAAGTTGTATGAGTTTGTCATTAGCCTATTTTTTCATGGTCTCATAAGCTAACAAGGACATTAGAGGGATCTTAAGTCCATTTGGCCTAGGCATTTTCAGTTGCAAATCGTTCTGAGGTGTTTGGATGTAGTTTTGGGTACACTTAGTATTTATAGTAAGTCAATTTGTGCATGGTCGGGATCTTTAGTGATAGTATCATGTTGATGGTAAATGATTAATATCGACAGAAGATTTTAATATCATTGATATGATTTATTTAAGCATTAATAAAGTTAGTTTATAAAGTTAAATATAAATATTTAACTTTATTAATGCGGGACTATAGTTAACAAGGAAATATTTAAAGTCCCTTTATTTAATAACACATTGGAGACAAAATGTTTGGCAATTTAAGTTGAAGAACAAGTATTTTAAATGACATGGGGAAATATTAAAGGAAAAAGTGTCGTAGAAAATAGAGGGAAAAAGCAACCGTGGTAAAATAGGGGAAAAAATCAATCACAAGAAAATAGGAGAAAAAGCAAAATCCCAAAAAAGAAGGAAAAGGCAAAAAAAGACTTTGTTTATCCCACATTGGTAAGATGAGTGAATGGGATCTTTTGAGAGCGTTATAAAAGAGATTGAAGAGCTCTCTTTCAGGCATGCTGGATAATATAAGAAATTGTTGATATTGTTTGGAGAAGTTTTTCTCAAGGGCTTGGAGGACGAAATCCCTCTTCGTTGTCAATCTCTACGCTGTTGGAAGACACAGTCTAGACATTTTATTGGGTAACAAGGTAAAATCAAAACATTGCATTCGCAGTTACCACCATTTTCATTGTTGCAATTACCAAGAGAGTTTGATTTTGAGTATATGAGGCTTGGAACCATATGGTATTGTTGTTTGCACATTTCATTTAACTAGTTGTTACAAGTTGAAGATATAATAGCAACTGTTGGGCGATATTTGATTGAAAGAGGTTGTCGTACAATTGGGAAACCTGAAAGGAATGTTGTACGTGATGGTTTTGTTGTCGTACAAAGTTAAATCTGCAATCTAGGCGTTGTACTTGGTTTGTCAACTCCTTAAGTGTCGTACAGTCATATATATATCTATATATATATATATATACCTCTGTTATAGAGTCGTGCCAGCACTAGGTAGCTGCACAAGTTCAGACTTAATATGGAGGAGCTGCAACTAGGGTTTGGGAGACTTAATGATTGCTAATAATGTGATATGAAGTTGTACATGTGACTGTAACAACAAACGTTGGTATGGAATATCAACTAAGTTACCGATTCAGGTGCGGATGCGGATGTGGGTACAAGAATCCAATACGCAGATGCGTGGAATTTTATTTGGGAGGTTTTGGGTGTTCATATATATATATATATATATATATGCAAGAAATATGCAGAATTCAATCATTTGATAGTATGATACTTCATCATTGATCAAGATAAATATTAAATGCCAATTGATAGTTCACAAATATTCAAATAAGTCATATCATATACGTCTATGTTCACGATTCCAATGAAAATCAGAAAATCATAACAATTACAAAATCAAAATGTAGTTCATGATTCAATGTTCATTAATCAGGATTCACTAATCAGAATCATAAGGATTCTCAAAAAATCATCTTCATCTTCAGCTGCTGCAAGTTCAAGATCATTTGAACCACAAGCGGTTCCACTTGCACTAGATGTACCATGTGTCAAGATGTAATCATCATCATCATCATAATCTGTAGTGAGTCTAGCAAGATCCTCAATGGTTGCATCCAAGTTGGCACACTCAGGGGCTAAATCCCAAAGCTTTGTTGCCCAATCCTTGTAGTTTGAATCCTTACGTGACAGAAGACGTAAGTTGCAATGAATATAAACCAAGTCTTCAACTTTTTTTGAGACCAACCGGTTACGCTTCACTGAGTGGATAAAGGAGTATGTACCTAGACCGCATTCACAAAATTAAAAATAAAATGCAAAGTAAATTAAAGAATGTTAAGTACTAAATTCTAGAATATAAGCTGTAAGAAACAAAAAAAACTTACTTAGTAAATTAAAGAATGTTAAGTACTAAATTCTAGAATATAAGCTGTAAGAAACAAAAAAAACTTACTTGTGAGAGGATCTTGATTGCAAGAGGTTGTAGATACTCATATGGTTGACCATGGAGGTACCACCATGTGATAGCTTCCATGTTGTATTGGTCATTAATAGTTGTTGTACTGTGTTTTCTTCTTGAGGAAAACAAGCCAAATTTTGTCCTAACTTTTGGTTGCACTTCTTCATCTGGGAAGAATCTTTTAAAAGTTTTCGTGCACCCATTAGCAACTTCTTCATCTCTATATGGTGCCAATCTCTCTAGCATAGAAAGTACTTTCTTGCTATAGTACCTCGGAGATAGGGCATATGCAAGGAGGTGTAATGGGGTGGTCATCTTTTCCCAACGATGATGAATGATTGTTTCCACCTTATTGCACAAGGTTTCACATTCTATAGGGTCATTCTCATGTTTTTGTATTGCAATTTTTACCTTCTCTACCATTGTGTCCATGCCATCATAGACATCCCCCAAACAAGGTGCATTTGTATCAGCAAATCGGAGCATAGTCATTATAGGCTCAGTGAAATCCAATACATATTGCACACGAGCCCACCAACTGTCATCCAAGACCAATGTCTTGACCTTTTGGGCCCTCTCTGATTGTGAAGCATTCCATACACCCCATTGGTTGGAAATAAACATTTCGCTCAATGCCTCTTGCACCTTGAGAAGTTGTCTCATATCAATACTATGAGATGCAAATCGGGTCTCAGCAACCTAAGTAAGTTAATAACAATATGTCAATAAATATTAAGCAAATTTATAAACAATTTGATAATTGAAAATGACATAAAATTTATTAAAATTAAATTTAGTAATTACCTTCAACAACTCCAATTTCGAGAAAGTTCTAAATATTGATTGTGACATTTGGTGGTTTGTCACAAACATCTAGATCTCCTCCCTCCCTAGTATATTTGTTTCACCCAATCTATTTGAGTGCCAATTTGTTGCATCACAAAGTTGAGGGAGTGTACGGTGCATGGTGTCCAAAAAATGTGGTCATATCGGCCCTCAACCAAAGCACCTGCACCCCTACAATTTTTTGTATTGTCTGTGATTACCTAGACCATATTCTCACTACCCACCATCTCTATGGACTCAATGAGAATTCAGGAAATGAGTTGTGTATCTTTCACTTTCCGTTCACAAGCATTGCCCCTTTTGGGGACACTGCAATAACATTAATCAATGGACGATTTCTAGGATCTTTTCATCCATCGGAAACAATAGAAACACCCGAAGTAATCCAAGAATCTCTATTTGGTTGAACAGATTTCTCTGTAGCAGTCCTCTCTTTTGCAATATGGTGGTACGCACATTTTCATACTCAAGACTTGTGTAACCAGCCCATGCACTTTTGATGACCGACACCATCTCCTTCCAATATGGTGATCTCACCAAGTTGAAAGGAAGACCATTGGCATAGAGACAATGTGCAATGGCTTGATCAGTAATGTCTCTTGCCTCCATTTTAAATGTCGTGTCCAATGGACCTCTTTTGCAAGTGGTAATTTATACTTCTTCATCTTCCACTTCCGGTATAGGCAAGAATGGATGTTTGGAGGATAAAACTGATTTAGTGGGTAACTTCATTTTTTTCTTTCTAGATGGACCAACATAAGAAGTTTGTTTTGATCTTTTAACCAATCTATCGGCCTCTTCTTGTTCTTTTACAATTATTTGTACAAAAGTCATCCCCTTCTTATCTTTGTGTTTGCACATTCCCATCCCTTTACCAGCAAAGCCCATAAAGTGAAGTTTAACTCGAGAATATGAACTATTAAATGGTTTACTATCACAATAATTACACTTCCAAATATATCACAATAATTACACTTCCAAATATATGACCCACCTCCTACAACCGGTGACATTCTTGTGGTATGTCTCCATAAAGGAGATCCTACATCAATTTTGAATTTATCAGCTCCTTGCCCTCACACTGAACTTTCACTACCGGCCATTCTTGTACAATGCAATCTAATTTCTTCCTATTATAAGAAATTTAAAAATAAAAAATAAGAAAAAAACTAAAAAATTCAGGCATACAAGTGCAAAAAAAGATACAAAAACATTAAAACAAAGAGCTAAATTTGTTTCTTTTTTTCTCAAAAAAAAAATTAGGCTCGTTAATGGGCTTAAGAGGGCTAAACCTTTGAAGATGGACGACCCCAGAAATAGTTGGAAGCCACCGGACCCTGAATGGACTAAAGTCAATTTTGATGGGGCTTCAAGAGGTAACCCGGGAACGTCAGGGGCTAGATTTCTAGCCCGCAATGAGCAAGAATGTATTACGGGGATTGAAGCAAAAAGGCTGGTAGATGGCACTAATAATGAGGCCGAATGTTTGGCAGCAGTTGGTGCAATCCTAATGGCTAAAAAGTTGGGGGTGGCGAAGCTACACCTAGAAAGTGACTCCCTGCTAACAGTGAATGACATTGTTAAAGGACAGATGAATACCTAGTACCTCAACAAACATATTAGGAGAATCAGAGATCTTCTTGAGGAGTTTGATGACTTCAAGGTGACCCATGTGCTTAGGGAGGCTAACAAACTCGCTGACAAACTTTCCAACATTGAGGCAAATGGGTGGTTAGTGGACAAGTAAGAACTTTTTGAAGATCTAAGGTTCCTCGATTCCTTAGACTTTGACAAGGATGGTTGTGTTTTCTAGATAAATCATTTCTTGAACACCTCTTTTTAGTAACGCAGAGACCTTGATTTTGGTGGAGGAGAAAGTATAGTCCTATTCCCTATGCAATCGGGAAGGATGATTAGGCGATGGGAGTGGCATGTAGGAGTACGAAATGGGATTTGCCTTAAGATTCACTTGAGGTAGGGCATGGCATATGATGACATTGGGACAGCTCGCACGCGCCAGGGCAGACTTCGTGCTGCAGGCCGGAATTTAAGATGAAAAGGAAGCGTTTTGGCTCTCAAAGCAATCTTTCGGCCTGCAATTGGTGATTTTTGGTAAAGAGCGAAGATGGAGGCAAACTTCTCTCTGCAATCTCCTAGACAGCTCCCTGGTTTTAGAGGCCCTATTTCTATCAAGCGAATGCGGAATGTTTTCAAAGTGGATGATGTTGTGTTCTGGGAGGCGGTGGTGTTGATGATGGGGGAGGAGTTCCTCAATTCCAACCTCAGGCCAAGAACCAACCTTGACATTTCATCCCTCTTTCTGGCCCTGGCGCTAATGGTTGGATCTTCTTGGGAGGAGGTGCTTGGAGTGGGAAGGGCGTGCCTTGAACCCAAATGGGCTGGAGGTATGGCGAACATAATCGGAAGGGCGGAGATTGGTGTATGTTTGCACATGTACGACGGCCTGTGGAGACTCATTGGCGGAGGTGAAGAGGAATTGCAGCCGTTGGTAATCTGGTCGTCAGCTCACCCAATGGCTGACAACATGCAGGATGTCTAGAAGGGGTGGCAAGCACTGGTGGCCTTTTTGCGAAAGGTGGAAGCAAAAAGAGAGGAGGTGACGACAGAGCGGACGTGTGGGAGGAAAGTGACACCGGTGAAGTCCACTGCCCCTATGGGGGAAGATGGTTGCCCTGTTCCTCGAAGGCAGCTATCATCCAAAGCAGCGGGAAGTGGCGTTGGCAGTCGTGGTCGGGGACCTGGCGGTGTTGATGCTAGACGTAGTGCTTGAGGCGATGGCCGAGGCGGTGGAAGGGTTGGTGGGGTTGGTGTGGCAAGTGAGGTGCATGGGAGTGCTGCCTTCCTAAACTTTACCAGGGAGGAAGCGGCAGGATGGTTTAAAGAGTAAGATGGGATGGTCCTAGAACCTCTGTGTGCCCAATTTTCTTTAGTATGGGCTAGTTTGTTCACTGGTTTTTTAAGGATGCTCGAATGATTTTTTTGAACCAATGATGTTGGATTGGGGTGTTCGACTGTTGTATCAGCCATGAAGTGGCTTTTTTGTGTTTGCTGGAAGGTGCACATGTATCATCAGCCATCAAGTGACTTGGAATTTCTATGTAATGGAATCTGCTTGAAATTAATAAAAAATCACATATTATCAATCAGAAAAAATAATCTGGAAAAAAATTTGAAAAATTTCATCCCAAACTTGAAAAAATTGATCAAAATCTCAAAACAAATAATTAAAAGACTCAAGTATAAGATCGAATATTTACCTTAGATGCTTAGATCTTTGTGGAAACTATCTGGCACCCCACTAACGATCCTCTTTGAAAATAACCACCTACCCTTCAAAATGCCAAAATGGAGACCAAATGAGAAGAGAGCAAAATAGCAAACAAAATGAGATGCAAAAACAATGAATGGCCTCTATTAGGGTCGTTTTAGGGTTTAGTGGTAAAAAATAATAACAAAAAAAGTCATTTTAGCACATTCTTTAAGTGAACTTTTAATTTTTTATTGGTTTCAGGCGTTTTTTTGTTGACTGGGAGTCCGGATGCGCCCGTATGCCTATGGAAGTCCACAGGAAGCGTGACAGCTTCCTGTGGATGCGCATCCACACGCATCCACAAGAAGTTGTCACGCTTCCTATGGGCTTCCACAAGCATCACCCTCCGCATCCACATCCTTATGCCTCTGCCTCCGCATCCGGACACCCAGCAAGCGAATCCGGTAACTTGGAATAACAATATTATTATTGTACACGATCTTTGTTGTGAAATCAAGATCGTCCTATAGAGAATATATATGAGTGTTATACTGAAATAGATTACCATTAGGAATGCAGATCTTTAATAGAGAGAATCTAATATGCTATATTAAATACAATTGTTATTTAATATATATTGAATTATATATATGCTCATGCAAGTTCTTTATGTATGTTGTAGTAGTAATATAAACCTGTTATTGATATGTTTCTATTGCATACGTAAAGATATATAAATATATAACTTAACAGTCATGTCTATGTAGAGACATGATTGTATAATGTACTCATCCTAATAGAAGACTTATCGCAATCCCCGACCAATTCAGAACTAGATTTAGCGATAACAATCAAGATATCCGACACATTCTAGGATAACAACTTAATGTAGTCTAATCTTGATTCACATGTTGTTATAATCCCCGACCAATTCGGAACTGGATTTAACAACTCCAAAAATTCAGTGTCGGGACTAGTGACTACAATACATAGTCATACCTGACACTAGGTTAAGTTATTGTTTAAGTAGTCACCTAGCAATAGTAACCCAACACATATGAAAGATCGTCACCTTTCATAATATAACACAAAATGAATGGGCCCACACAGTCACACATATGACATCCACCTTGACTCTTCTCAAAGGGTGGATCCATCATGGCTCGTCGTAGAGAGTGGAAACCAGAGTTCCATAACTCGCCGCGAGTCATGCGAGTTATGATGACTCGCGTGCCGAGTAGTCTATGGCGGGTTTTCATGACCCATGGACATGACTCGCGAGTCATGCGAGTCATGCCATGACTCGTCGAGTCCGTGGTCTATGACCCAACCGTGGCAGTCATCTTGGATGACTTAAAAAAAACATAAAAACACATATTAAGAGAATAATTTGCAAGTTGATTCCAATCTGAAAATAATCTCAAGCCTTTTGTAATCTGTATGAGATCTGACTGTGTAATCAATATCAATCTGTAGAATAACTTAAACAATCTCTCACTGTTTATCTGAATAACTTGTCTACAAAGTTAGATTTGACTTGAAAGAGAAAACAAAATTCTGAGAGTACTGTTATACCAGATTGCAATTTCTGAGATTTCACAAAAATAGTCACCATATGGACATGTATAGACTCATATAGTTATCCTGTATCAGAATGACCTACAAGAAGTCCGTTGTGACCTGCAAGAAGCTTGGAGTTCTCACCAACACATCAATAGGCTTAAGAGAAAAGACAAAATGGCCAAAGATCGTGGAACCATATTGTATAAAAAAGGATACATTTTATTTGCACACAAGGTTTTATTTAAAGTTTCCTTCACATCTATGGCTCAGGCTCTAGCTCTAGCCCAGCCTCAGCCTGAGCACATGTGTTTTTATTTAAAGTTTCCTTCACATCTTGTTTTTATGAGGATGAGGCTGAGCTAGAGCCTGAGCCATAGACTTGTTTTTTATTACACATACGTTTGGGAACATTTGATGTCACGAATTTCATGGATCTTATATACATTTGACACTATTTATAATTCTGCATATCTATGTTTTCTATTTCCTTTAGCTACAATTTACGTTTGTACTTATGCGATGGATGTATGTTTATGTATGTGATCATATTAGCTTCTATTTG
>MU227291.1:2720185-2783566 GCA_018584345.1 Thuja plicata
AGCCTTAACAAATGCGATTTGTATTAAAGCAAACCGATAATTATTATAAACAATCACGTCACTTCATTGTGAACAAACATGTCATTTCTAAAGTGAACAG
Source organism: Thuja plicata (assembly GCA_018584345.1). Classification (NCBI taxonomy): domain Eukaryota; kingdom Viridiplantae; phylum Streptophyta; class Pinopsida; order Cupressales; family Cupressaceae; genus Thuja; species Thuja plicata. The sequence continues at coordinate 2,720,286 of MU227291.1, forward strand.
TCACGTCACTTCTTGTTCACATTTGCTAGTTCACTATATATAGATATTCAAATATGTAGAATCAATCAATAACCAAGGCAATTGCATTCTACTACATACATTCAGTTTATATATTATCTTCTGATCCATAATTTCTTAACACTTTTGACACCATTTTACAATCTTTTTTCCTTATTCACGCCTTGCAGCCTTTGATCAGCGACTTAGATCTAATTTGGATCACCTTAAAAAAGGGCAGAGATTTTCAAATGTGAGGAATCTATGGGCGGAATCCCTCTAATCAGAGGAATTCCGCCAACCTCGTGTAGTTAAGCTTTCCTCAAAAAAAACATTCTCCTCCCCCAAACTTCATCATTCCCCTCCATTCTCTCTTTTAAAATCACGCGATCCAGCTTGCAACAGAATCTTTATCATTAATAGAGGCAGAATTTTCAAAATTTGAGGACTAATGATGACTGGTAGAATTCCTCTAGTTCTGACCAGTATTTGTGTTTCCCAAATTTGCCTCAAATATATGATTCTAAATCCACAGTTTCATTGTTTTAATGCTCAATGTTTTCTATTCCTCACCTATCACTTCAATTTCATCAAGATCGTGGACCTCTTGCTTGGGCGGAATTTCTTGGAGTTGAAGAATTCAAGGGCACAAGTACTGCCTGAACTTAGCAAGGGTACAAGGGAGGAAAACCATTTCTTAAAAGCATTTTTTGAGAGCACAATAGGATGCTATCGACATATAAAAACAAGTTTTAATACCATTTTATTTCATTACTCTTTCTTGAGGCAATAGGCTTGGGAGGAAACCGTTATCCATTATTCATTTTGTCTGGTGGAGTTGATAAGAAAAAATGCAGTTTTATTTGCTTAAACTTTTATGCACAGGAGCAGTGAGTATTATGCAAACGGGAGACTCATGTCACTGTTTTCAGTTTATTGATATATGGTTTCCTTGGTGCGGAGCTAGAATTTTGTTAGATCATAGACAAGAGCTCAAGTTAGTTCAGGAGAAGAGCTTGAGAGAGAGTTAAATAGAGCTTGATACGGTAGGGGTCATCGTTCTCATGTTCCTCTGAGAGTTCTAGCTGAGTCGGATACTAGGCTTAGTGTCTATTCTTGAGGCGACAGTTAAAAGTTGGAGTAACTTCATTTCTTTGGAGAGCTCGATAGAAGGGAGCTGTGAATACTTTCCTGTTGCTACAAACAAAGAGAGAAATAGGTTCATTTCTTCCGAGTTGCATATTACTTTAGACATGTGCTTTCTTTATTACATTATGCTCTGCTTTATATAGCTAATGTTTTTTGAGAAAGATTCTTTACTCTCAGTCATACGGCAGAGAGTGTATTCAATAACTTGAACCTAGCTATGTTGCTTGAAATTTAAAAATGAAGTAAAAGATGGAAGGCTGTTATACATGTATTAATAAGCATATGATATATTCTGTAGGAATGAAAGTACAGTGTGCTTATAAACATGAAATTAATACAAGAGTATATAGACTCCTTTCTATAAGCAGAAATATATAGTAACGGTCATGTCTAGAAAATGGATAATTCATTTTATGACAGCTGAATTTTTCATTTAGTCTGACACTCAATCTTTTTGAAAAAGAGCATTAGCTTTGTTTAGTCAAGCTGTGAGCTTAGAAATCACATAGTATTCGATAAGCTTGCATTCAACAAGGAAAGCTCCACACTATGTGATTTCTTACAAAAGCTGAGCAGTCAGCTGCAACATTTAGCGAACTGCCTTACAAAACTACTGAGCCAGCCTCTAGTTTCTAGTTCTAGGATTATAAACCTTACTACACTGAGATTTCAACAAGGAAAGCTCATCTTACCTATTGATTGCCTTTCTGGCAGCCCTAGGAATTGAGAAATTTAGATAAAAGAGAATTTGATGCCTTAAGTTTTGGAATTCAGAGGAGCAAAGCTCCCATAATGAGGAAGCTTGCAAGAAAGTGACTACAGAAAGCAAAAGAAAATGCACACAAGGTCCATAATTTAAAGCTATGTGTAGAATCTACAGTATCTGTTTACAATTTGAGCTTGAAAGATAAAAGTATTTAGTGTAGTTTGTTGGTACACCAAATTTTCAATTAAATGAAGTCCCAAGTAGCAATCAAACTTTGAAGGATGTCAAATAGTTATTAGTGTAACATTCTCCAAAGATAACAAAGGAAAAAAACTATGCATGTGATTTTATCCCTCCAAATTGAGCCTGTACAGTAACCTGGCTGTGTAGGATTTGGTGGTTATTTCATCCTCAACCACAGCATCAACACTTCATTGCTCTAAAAATAGGATGTCAAAGTCATCAATACAAAGTCCAACCCTGCTATTCTAACAGCCTATAATCTATACTTTGAATCGAACAGAGAATCTGCAATAGGTTCTTAAATAGCAATAATATTTTTCTTTCCCTGTATTTTTGGAACCAAAGTTTAAAGCATGCATAACAAATCATACCACTACTCCATATAAAATAAAATAAATTGAATCGATGATTCGATATGCATTAAAATATTTTTTTAAGTTGCTATCAGATTTAAATTTAAAAATTCAATTCTAATGCTGCTTAAATCTGTATGTATCACTCACTACATGAAAATATATATCCCTACACATGCAGTTCCTGGGGCTCAATTTAGCAGTACATCAGTAACTTAGTACAATGATGATCCAGGTTTAGAACATGGTAGGCAGGGCCCTCACATTATGTAGTCTCTGTGTTAATGCAGCTTGGTGAACATGGCTGAGGAGCTGTTCTCAATTCATTACTGATCAAAAGACGGTATGGCGAGATTGTTAGCTTATCATCTTTTTAAGGATATACTTAACTGAAATGAATATTCTGAAGCATATTAGCATTAATCACGATCAAGATTGACAGAGCAAACCAAATGTATAATTGTAGCTCTCATACAGGATTTATTGAGAAAAAAAAGGGAAATTAAAAAATGCTGAAAAAAATAGTAGGGAGAACCAATAAAAATTGTTTTTGTCCATTCCAAAGCAAAATAAAGGTAAATAGGATTACCTTTCCATCTGGCACATCACAAAACATTTTTTACTTTTCACTTAGGGTGGGGATTTAGGAAAGACAGCCAGAGAGATCTTGAGGGGCAATTAAGACCTTTGATACCACATGAGCCTTCGTGGTGCATGGCATTTTCCATAATTTTCTCTCTCAACCAAGCTCCAAACCATTCAAAAAAAATGCAGGCATCAGAGCCATTTAGCAATACTAGACTCTAACTGAATGAGAATGGTATTTATATTCACTGATCAATGAGTCCCCTTGAGTGTGCCCTAAGAGAGAGAAAAGCCCTTAGGGCCTTACCTCAGTGAAAATGAATCAATCAAACAGATATTCATTGAGAAGCTAAAGAAAGAGTGAGCCCTAATGGATCCAGTGTGAGTCAATCACAGTCATGAGAAATACTACTTTGCCAAAATCCAAATTTGCTATAGAAAAATCCAAATCTACTCTGTACAAGTTAGGACTAAATTGAAAAATCAAGTGTGCTTATAGAAAAGTGACTACAATTAAATCATCAATCAATCATGAAAAAAATCATGATTCAATCAGTAATTTGATCACCTCATAAACCATGCCTGCTATTAAAAAAAGGTGATCTGATCCAGATTGCCGGCATAAGCGAGCTGCAATTAATCTCAACTAATCACATTTTTATTTTTTGCAGATTTATGCATGTTCTCAAGCACATTGGAAAGGCAGATCAAACCTTAATGGTTTAACTAGCTTGTTTATGAAACCTTGAAAAGTCACAAGTTTGTTACACAATAATATGAGAATTTCATAGATGCAGGTACTTGTCAGTACTATATATCATATCCAGGTACTGGAAACATCTTAAATACAACTTTACAAACAGTAATACTCATTGTATCCACCAAAAATTCTCTAAACCAATACACTTTGTAAAATTGCAAGGCAATTTGATTGATATGTTAGTTTTCCTTTCAATTCAATTATAAGCAATTCTGTAATAGGACATTTGATTCTTAACATCTATCCAAGTGCCCTGGAAACTTTTACAACAGAGAACATCCAGAAAACATCCCCGACTTAGAATTTTCAGAAACTTATGCTGATTTTTGACATGAACAGTTCATACAAAGATCCACATTAGGCAAAACACAAATGAAAGCCCATAAAAATATTTCTCAGATTGGTTATAATCAGGGGTAAAAAGAAACTTATGTGAACAACAAACATGGACTCGAAGAAAACTTTTGATATTGCAGGATTGAATCCCACCAGAATACATTTTATGAAGACAGATTTGAATTCGACCCAAGATAGTCATCCACGAACAACCAGCCACTCAGGGAAGAATACAAGAAAAAAATAAAACCAGTATAATCATTAAAAATTTAAAAGCATGAAAATATAAAGTATTCAAGTCTAACAGCCATCATTTCAATCAAAATTGTCAACAAACTTGACAAGGACCAAATGGCAATTTCAGCAACCTGAGACATAACATGAGAACCCAAGGTTAATTAGTTTTTTTAATATTTAAAATTAGAAATAACATGCCTTGATCGGATCAAACCAATTTGGTCAACCTAAAAAATCTGGATTATTGGTAACTATGGTAATGAAGACTCCAGGTCAAATAAATTTATTAAATCCCTATGCACTAAAGATATAGCTATTATTTTTTAAATCATCTCATACTTCTAATAATTTTTTACAGCACAATGTATCATTTATGTACATTAAACCATTGTTGAATAACTCACCAACACGATTCTGTAAAATCGTTCCAATTCCTGAACGAACATAGTTTGGCCAAGCTGCATCTCTAGAATCCAATTTCAAAGAAATTCGTATAGGACCCTGTGCATCCACATAAAGAAAAAAAAATATAACCATAATAAAACTGCAATACATAAATTTTATATATTTACAGGCATCAAATACCAAACTGTAAAGGATACTCAAAACTAGTTTGACTTCACATGGAAGTACAATTATCATAACATCCACATACTACATGGTGCTCAATAAACTACTAGCAAGTTTAATTATGATGTAGAAGTCAAAAGCAGAGACAAAAAGTTAAAGTTTAATACAACAGTAAGCATGATAAAAGTCCATTGTGCAAAAATTCTCCTCTGGTATCTGATATTGTTCTCTCCATGAAAAACTTATTGAAGATAATGGTCATACCTAATGGAGAGATTACAGCATCCCATTCAAGATCTATGCTCCTATTGCGAACATTCTAGTGATAATTAGCAATAAATTTACCCACAGAAAATGATGCTTGCTCTATATTTCAAAATTTATCACTACCTACAAAAATAAATATAGAGATTCCTGTACCTACCAAATGCTCAGAAGTAGTAAGAGTTAACATCAAAAGCAGAGCATCAAACTTGAGTAATGTTTGCTGGATTGCAAATTGCCTGGCTATTGCAACTGCCTGCAAAAATATCACAACAAATTTTAAAATACAAGTTTCATTGTGGGAAAGAAATAATACCATGAAAATTAGCCTGCAAAATCAGACTCCAGTGAAGCACACAAAAGACCAAAGTAAAAAGATACACCACCAACAGGACGGTTTGAATCACTTACCACAGTAGCTAGTTGACCTGAATATTCAGAAATCTCTGTATTCACAGGCATCTTGTCCAGCAAAAATTTCATCAACATCATAGCCAATTGAAGTGATGGAGAATCTGTAATTCAGCTACAGCCGTCATCCAAGTGATCAAAGAAAAGGACAACAGCTTCCAAACAAGTGGCTGTCTATTGCTTCAGGCTATTGCCACCAGTCACAACAAATATCAAAAAAATGGCTCAACTACAAGAACATTCTTAATTAATCATAACCATAGACAGACTAATTTTCAATAAGAATTTATAAGGAAAAGAAGTACAGAGACAATTTACTCAAATATTTATTTCTTGGTAATATATTTTGCACCAAAAAAGAATTGGTATTTCAAGGATCAGTAGGCCACAAACAAGGATGTGCATTGCAAAAAAATGATATGATGGATGAAAACATACATGAATACAGAATAAAAGTTTGGAAGCTTGGATTGCAATCATAGAAGCAATTTTAATAGAGATACTATATCTCACGTTACAGAGTTCCACATATTACTGAAATAGAACAGCACACAATCATTGAATTTCAGCAGAAAGAAAGAGATAACTAAAAGAAAACAACAACTCAGAAATTATATGTATTTGAAATTGCAATTCCCATTCAACAATATTGCTGCTTAGTTCAAATAAAACACAATCAAAGTGTGTACCGTGAATGCATGCAGTAAACAATTTCACTCATGAACTCTACTGCATAAACCATAATATTATGAGTAAGTTCGTAATTACCAGCAGATGACTGGCTAACATGATTAGCAAGTGTAGCTAAGGCCCTTGCTTTGTATAGTGCTAGGAATCCCTTTTCTGAGGCTGTTGCAATCCCCAGTAAGCACTCACAACATTCCATGGAAACAGATTGTTCTGGCCTGAATACAAATGTCCTATGAGTAATAGCTAGTGATAAATTCATCTCAACTTTGCAAATCATACAAATTAAATATGAAATATTCCATATCAGGATTTGGCAAACCACCACAGTCTTCATAAAAGACAATAGAAATAACTACAAAAAAGGCCCATGACCTCAACAGAGAGAACATGGGCTAGAAGCAAATCACTGTTCAGTTTCTTGTTAAATTGTGCAATGCAATTGAAAGAGAAAAGGAAGCACAAAGAATAAGACAAAGGAGAGAAGCATTAGGAGATGCTTCAAAATACAGTTGCCCATTTTATATACCTTTGATTATGATAAAGTTGTGTTAGGCAAAGGTCATCCATAGTCAGTGAGTTTTTTTTTTCTTTTACCTTGCAAATTGATGGTCAAGTGTTATAAAAAAGGTAAATCAAATGCTCTCTGAATCTAAAAGAAGAAACTTCATGAAACAAGCATTGAAACAATAGAATTGGACATAACAATAAAAGCCATGCCATTTACTCTGGTCAGTACAGCCAGAAGGCTGATCATAAAGCAAGAGAACCCAACAAAGGCAAGCGTCAACTTTGTGGAGAATGTGCCATTACAAAAATCCAACATTTTTTAAAAAGATCAATATGGTCGACTCCTACAGAAGCCAAACTACTTTTAAAGGCTTTGTGCTCTATTCATATCTAAGCACACATACCAAAGGAACACCAACCATCATTTCCCTCCTCAAATAAGATGTTACTCTCCTTTTGCAAAGTGGAGCCAAATTTCCAAAGAGGAACCAAAATTGTATGAGCTATAGAATTCAAAAATAACTAGAAGATCTCAAGATATCAATCTCCTTCCATAAATTGCACGGTCTAGATTCAGCAAAGAAGTGTGTAGCATCTTCAACTGCCAGCAGCATATCCTAAACTCGGAAATGTCCAACGTGCCAAACAGTCCCTAGATCAAGATCATAGTTCCATGGCTCGGACTCGCCAATGACTCGACAAGCTCGACTCGACCCGTGACTCGCCGATGACTCAGAAACGACTCGGCTATGACTCGGCAAAATGAAAAAACAGAGATTTTTTACGATTTAAAACGTGTTTCATGCACCCATTATTGAATAAAGCTTAAAGACACTATAACATCAACAAATAGAAGCTAATTTGATCAAATACATAAACATACATCCATCACATAAGTACAAACGTAAATTGTAGCTAAAGGAAATAGAAAACATAGATATGCAGAATTATAAATATTGTCAAATGTATATAAAATCCATGACATTAAATGTTCCCAAACATGTGTAAACAAAAACAATTCTATGGCTCAGGCTCTAGCTCAGCCTCGGCCTCAGGCTCAGCCTCAGAGTAGTTTGTCTGCTTCCTACAAATGCATCTCAGGTAGGTCCTAGATGACTGACAAGCCATAGTCTCTGCATGTGAGGTGCCACTCTGATCAACATCAGCTGCACGGGCAGTTGATCGTGCTCTATCCCCCTCTGCCATAGCCATAGCCTCAGGCTCTCTGTCTGCCTGGTCAACCCACTCATGGTCCTTGTTGTGAGGTTTTCACACCATTGCCCATTGCAAATAGGGACTCCCTTTTTTGCTTTAGTTATAGGAGTAGTTGCCTTAGGCAGTCTTTGTTGGTGGCAGTTTTCAGGTCCCTAGGTCTGACAAGTGAGGTTTGAGTGATTTTGGCCTGCTAGGAAGTCATGTATGTCTGGGATATGGGTGAGAGCTAAGCTAAGTCTATCATGGGAATGGAGTCGAAACCAAGTGATTTGTGATGGAATGAGTTAAAACCCTTTGAGAATCCCTGTTCCAGCTTCAGTTTGACCTTAGAATGTAATGAACCCTGATTTGACCTCAACTTTAAACCATCTAATTTTTATCAATTTCCATGCAAATCATATGTTTGGCATTTTGTCAAACAGTTGTCAGACATGCTCTAGGTTTATCTGATATTGTGATATCCTTCCAACTAATTTGCAATAGTATGCGGAAAGTATATATATAAACTCTTTTGTTTTTTATAACAAAAACTTCCCCATATATAAATCATTACAAATAAACAACATGCTTTTGGTATTTTCAGAATTCTGGAAATGTAATTTAATTTCTAATACCAAATTTTAATGTTGTATGATTAACCACTTAACGTATCATCGTTATGGAATCAGCGTAGAGCATTGAATAGCACTCTACCTCAACCCACGAAATGAAAGGCTGGTCCACGTGATCCTTTACTTCCCCACGCGGCAGCTCCCACAGTCAGCAAATCATTAAAGCGTTTAATAATGCAAAGTGTCTATATGTTGTGCCACGTCCAGCCTTAATCCTCACGCCTGCTGTTAATTTATTGTTTGAATGCATGCGGCTGATGAAAAGAACAGACCAGCACTTCCACGTCATCCTCCAAATGCATACAGCTGGTGAAAAGAATAGACCAGCACTTCCACGTCAACCTCCAAATGCATACAGCTGGTGAAAAGAATAGACCAGCACTTCCACGTCAACCTCCAATCGTTTCCAGCCCAGCATCCACGCTGCCTCCTATCCGATTCAATCCCAACTGTCAGTAACAACGTAGGAGAAGTTCCTCCTATCAACCAACATGCCCAGCGTAAAACCTTTTCTAGTGTTGCAAATCCTCACGCCAAGTACACAGCAGCTACTATATGCCAAAGCCACTCTCAAAATGTAATTTGATTCTCAGCCAAGATACTCTCGAATTGACCCTGAAATTATTCCAACACTCCAACAAATAAAGTCGACCTCTTCTGCAAGCCCCAGTTCAAATTAACAATCCAGATTCAAAATTACTTTCTACCTCCAGTTACAGGCAAACAGAATGAAGGAAGAGATCTTGGTTATACTTCAGCAACCAATAAGAGATTAACTTCAGAAGAATCAGTCTTCCAAAAGCCAATTTGACCCTTATACTTCAGCAAGGGCACAGATCAGAACTTCTCCTCAGAGAAAACAAACAAAATATCATATAATCAATCGATGCCATCCCAATGAAATGAACTCATATTTATAATCCATCCTTGGCCATAGTTTCCCAAAAAGAGTTTCAGTTCACAGCTCTTTTAATTAACACCTTCTAATTTATTATAATAATGTGGCTTTATTATTAATTAATAATTTATAAATATTAATTAATAAATATGAACTCATGCGATAAATCTCGCATCCATTGCTGATCCTGCCAGACTGACATAGCTATCTACTGCACTGCCAAAAATAGCAACTTCCAAAAATAGACTTACTATAAATAGTAAGTCCCCAGCCAAAGAACTGCACAAACTGAACATCGTCTGGAATACTAACCACTGTCAATACTGCCCTGCCAGAAATGAAAACAGACCAAACTGACTTACTAAAAAAAGCAAGTCTGCCAACTAGGTTCCTCAAAACCTGGTATCAACTCACAAGGGTCATGATGATGAGCTGACCAAGCCACTGCCAATACCTGCTAAAAGGGGGGTCATCACATAGAAAGCCAAGACAGATTATGGGAGGTAACTCTGTTGAATCTTGAAATTTGGCTAAGTCTGGAATTTTTCAAAAACCCCAAAAATCTAGAATTTGTATCTTAACTCCTATGAAGCTGGAACCTATCTCAAACATCCTGAAAGTATTTATATGTTATCATTAATATTGTATCCACAAAATTGAACAACCCTACAAAATCTCTCAATATTGGTAGGAGTCCTCTCTAAGGTTTTCAATGCTCTTGAAAGAGGTTTGTTTGAGGAAATCAGTCATCCCTTGATTTGTCTCTGACTTTACTTCTTAGAAGCGTTTGTTTTATGGATATCTTTCAGGTCTTTTCTTTGTTTTTCTTAGTTTTGCGTCTAGTCTTTAGTCTTGTTTTTGCCTTAAGTTTGTGGCCTTCGAAATTCCGCTCGTTTCGAGCTATCTTAGGTGTCAAACAGGTTTTTCTAGCTCAGGTTATAGAAGTTTAAAGCGTCCTGCCAGTGGGGTTTTTCTGACAGATTGCACATCTTGATTAAAAGTCTTTAAAAGTGGGTTTTTCCTTGTTAACCGCACAAAGTAGGAATTGTTTTTATATGTAGGTGGATTTAAAATCTCACTTTAAAATTTCACAGCATTCTGAGGAGTTTTACCTATAGTTTTTAATGACAATGGGTTTTATTTAAACTTGCCTGCATATCATGTCATTTTAAAAAAACATAAGGTTGCATATAAAATAATACATTTCTCTTTCACATTAGTGGACTTTTTATTCAAATCTGTATATCAATCATGCATATGTTGTTTAAAGTCTTACTTTTCGTTCAATAAATCACAAGGTGGGCTTTCTGGGAGTGATTGCACTTATGTTTTAAAGTTATTTTAAAAGAGGCATTATAACTTAAAACTCAAGGTGGCATTTTTCTTTGAAGTTACATATTTAACATATGTTATTTTCTTATAAAAACCCATCATACTTCTATTTTAACTTATGGTTTATAAGTTAAAGCTTATAGTGGCGATTTTTGCCCTATGTTCACGTGCTTTTGTCTTCTAAAAAAATGCGTTATTATTCCATATGATAGAGGATGTCGTTTTTGGAAAGAGTTGCATGTTTTTAAAGACTATTGAACTATATGCATTGCTCATTTAAAAACCCACGTTTTCTTCTTAAAAAGAACATGGCGTCGATTTTGACTTGGAAAGCATGTTTCGATGCAAACCATAACATGTGTAGTATGCTTTTAAAAAACCCGTAATTCCTCTTTTGAAACCCGTAGCTTGACTAAGAGGATAGGCGTCGAATTTTATATCTTTTGCATATCATTTTTGAGAGGAAAAACGTATGTAAAAGGTTTTAAAAAAACGCGTTTTCTTTCCTAAATGAGCTATGGTGGCGAATTTTTAATGGATTACATGTCACTTTTAATATGCAAAAACATATGTAAAGTGTTTAGAAAAACCCGTTGAGGGCATTATAAGCTACGTGTGTGCAAAATGCAAATCCCAACATATGCGTTTTTCTCCATAAGCTCGTTCGTGGCTTGATTGTGGTTCATTTTAAACACGTTTTTCTCTTCCTTTGGTGTCGGCTTGACCTGCGACAAAGGCATTTGATAAATGATTTTTGAGCTTACAAACCGTTTTCTAAGGCATCATTTATGCCCTCAAATTTACGTTCTTTTCCAAGACTGGCAGACGTCATTAATTTGCAAAGTCTTCTATTATCGTTTTTTACTTTGGAACTTCACATTTGTTGTTTCAAATCCGCATTTGAGTTTCTCACGCCTCTTTTTCATCTATAAACTGCGATATCTCTGTTGGAACTTACAAGTCATTAGAAATGTGCACTTATTGATGGAGTCATTCGCTTGTTTTTGATTTGGGACCTGTAAACACTCCATGTTCTTTTCACCGCATTCCTGTTTCACGTATGCACTGAGATTATTTTGAACCTGAGAAGTCTTTGTGTTGGCCGTTTTGGAACAGTTTGCCAGTATGTTCTTTGCATTTGTCTTCAGGAATGCATCATTTATGGCTTGTATCTTTGACATTGGCTGGAATAGAAACCAGTACGTGAGTATGTTAGGCTTTGAATGGAGGATGAGGCTTCAGAATCAAACGACATCCATGGCAGACCTGATGATAAATTCTTTATACACCTTTTACTTGCTATTGCAAGTATATGATTGGATTGCACTTGGCTGCAAAAAAATATCTTTTGCACTCTGTCTACACCTGTAACTCAGTCTTCAGGGATTTTAACAGATACAACCGTGATCCTACTTCATGGGAATATAAGTGTTCTAGATGCATGACTTTCATTTAGATGGTTGAGTAAGAGATACTCGAGGCAGTTGTATAGAAGTTGGATTGAAGGCTTGCATTGAACGCCATAATATCATTCTCATAAAATCTAGCAGTGAGATGTTTGCATATTCTGAGAATTGAACTGTGCTTGAGACATTATTTCATCTGTAAGATATGGCGAATAGAGATCATACAGAGGAGTAAGATAACTAGAAGAGATGGAGAGGTGGCTCCATATTTTTTAGAAGCAAAGCGAAACTACGTCTTTGGTGGCATCTCTAGTATTCTATCAAATGGTTACATTAAGGCATTGGCTGCCATTTTGGAGATGACTAGTGAAGTTGTACATCACAGACTAGATAGTGTTTGTATATATTACAAACTTTTGAATATGCCATTTGAGGTGCTACATGCATTTGTAAAAGAACACCAAAGTTTTATTTGTTCACTAATGTTTGGGCTTTTGAGACGAGGATGTAATTGTAGCAGAGGTCTGCTACATGGTAAAGATTAGTAAGAAGGCAACCACAATGGAAATGACTTCAAGATGCAGATGGATTCATTCATTACAAATGAGAGTTTTGCACATCTTTAAGGTGAGGACTTCCCCTAAAGAGCTAGAACTACCCCAAGACATGGAAGAATGTTTTTCCGAATTGAACACAAAAAAAAATACAAAAAGATTCTTCCCCTCATTTGTAAGATGCCTCAAGTTTAAGCAAGTTCATGTTGCAAGTTGAAGAAAGTTCTTCCCATGTTTTTGCAGCTGTGTTATGCCTTCTAGGATCCGAATTATGTATCATATTCATAATCTTGGGTTTTAGAAACATTATTGCATATTCAACACATGCAATAAAATGATCTTCTCAGTTGCGAATGTTATTCCCAAATTCGGTTGCGGTCCTAGATGCATTGAAAATCACTTGAAATCAGCTTTCTAAGACCTGATTACAAGTGCAAGTACTTCCTGCACATGTAAAATGCAACAAGAACTTCCCATTGTGAAGGAAGTTTCTGTAGTCTGGCTTTTGTTTTACAATTTTCTTCCCTTGAAAAAAAGCTCCGTGGTTTTTCTTGTTTGTACATATGTTCTACCAATCAAGGCATGGACCTTATTTTGCAAACAAACTCTATGACTGGAAAAGGACACAAAGATGAATTAAAGCATACAAAGCAGGAGCAACCATATGATGGAGCCAGAAAAGGAGGTGGAAAGTGTTAAATAATGAGTACATAGAATGCTTTCAAGGCTGAAACATAGAGACACAAAGATGTTTTCCAGCAATCACCACTATGATGCAGAACAATCAAGGATGGAGATTCACGTTCCGGTTCGAGATACTTTCGCCAACCAGAACACATCAATCATCGGGCATCCTGTAGCAGCATGAAGACCGACAAAGGATGAAGCAAATAGATATCGTGTCTTGTCAGACACTTGAATGCTTTCATTGTGCATTTTGTAATTTGTAAACAAGATGTAATTGCATGTGATAAGTATCACGTGCAAAGCTGTTCCATGTAATCATGTTGTAAGTACATTAGGTGCTACAGCATTGAATACGTCAAAATTAGTTAGTTAGGGATAAGCATTGAATAAGTCAAAGTGGTTAAGGGTTTCCCCTTTCTTCTCCACTTTTCTCTCCTCCTTTTCTTATATAAAGGAGTGAGACCTATTGTAATTTTCATCTTTTGTTGTGTGCAAGAAAACTATAGGCAAATCTCTTGAGTTTTGAAAACTGTGTTTCATTGTACAAGAGTTGAGCATTTGAATAAAGGAATAGAGATTAGCAGACTTTGAGTTGTTGTCTTGACCATTAATGGATGTATTCTTATGTTGCGTTCATTGATCCTTGTTCAAATTAAATAGTTATCTTGCTTATATCATTGGAACACTATAATTCAAGTTTTCTGAAGACTTTGTGCTTCAGGAGATCTGGGTTACTATAGAGAGTAGTGGTTGCGACAATTCAAAGGTGAAGACTTTGGGCTTCAGTGGTAGAATCTTTAATCAAATTAGAGGGTATTCAAGGAAAAGACTTTGAGCTCTTATAGTTATATCATCTTTAGTTAAAATAGACCGTTGTCTTAAAGGATTGTTCTTAAGTCATTCCTTGAGCCACCGGTATTACTGTAGCAAGGAGAACTATTTGTTATACAGTTCAGTTTTACTTGAAGCCATCTACGGTAAGAAGGGAGCCTCCCCTAGTGAATTGGAAAATACTTAGCCAACATTATACAAATATAACTTAAAGTATAAGAAATTAAATAAATCAAACTTATACTTGCATAAATCCTCCCGCCCCTGAACTGAAAAATTGGCTAAGTATAAAACAATATGGGAAAGTCTTTTTTTTTTGTTTTTTATGTGCAGTCTGTGACTGCCGCGGCCGGGTCATAAACCACAGACCCGGCGGATCATGGCATGACCCGTCAGGTCATGAAAACCCGGCAAGCTCGACTCGGTTCGCGGGTTGTCAAAACTCGCACAACCCGCAGTGAGTTCAGGAACATTGATCAAGATGGTAATTAAAAAGGATTGCTTCCAGAAAGCACAGATATTAATTATCCTTCTACAGTTCTTACTCTTTATTTCCTTCAAATATTAATCGATACTCAACTATGATATATAATATAGAACATTCAAATAATCATTTGGATCCTACAGAATGTGGGGATGAAATATTTCACAAATAGCACAACTTCTTGATGATACAAAATGATTATCGGATGATAAATTGACTATAGGATTGTATATCACACATGCAACCAATAATTACTTTAGGAGCTATGTGGGAGATGTATATATTGCCAATGGCATTTCCGCATGGTGATGAACTAAGATAATTTCAAGCTATTGATTGAGATCCAGAAAAAAGCTCTTGGTGAAGTTTGACAGCACATGATGTAAGAAAACACCAAAAATCCTAAGCCACAGCCTCTTTGAGAAATAATAAAAACAAGTCTCTAAAAGTAATGCCCTCAACAAGGAATCACAACTGAATTGTAAGGGCTTTATATACAACTCTAAGTTGTCAAGAGAGGGATATACATATGTTACAATGGATGTGTGATGAGCGCACAGTTATACTGAGAAGGGGAGGCAAGGGGGAGGGTGGGGGGTATCAATATAATAGCAATTTTTACCTTCTCAAACTTAATACCATAAACATATCAATTGCACAATAACAATATTTACTCAACATCAATAATAATGCATATGAGGACACAATAACACACGATATTTACGTGGAAACCCTTACAGGAGAAAACCACAGCACAATAATACTTTTATATAAATCCTCCTTACAACTTTGTTGGCATCCACCTACTTGAGGCACCAACCCCTCATTCAATTTCTCTTCACAAAATCTGCTATGACTTTGATCACAAATCTGCAATACTTCTGATTACAAATCTGCCACAAACTGATTACAAATCTTGCTTCTTAACTCTACTCAATTCTACCTTAAAATCTCTCATTTATTCTCTCCACTATGTTTCATTTCAGCATATACTTTTCTTATTATTTTCTCTTCATTTGCTGTTTTATTCGGTATGCCTGTTTGTTCTACTCAGTCCTAATTCATCGCTTCTCAAATGCCTTTTATATCTTCAATGATCTCATGAATGGAGATGTCTTTTGCCAAGAGAGATAACTCTTATTGCATAACACATCTGCTTCATACTCATTACTTACACCCATTTATGTGTTCTTATTCAAGGCTTTTTACTCCACAAATCTCAATCACATCTTATATCTTTATGTCGTCGTGAAATGATGCATCTCTTAGAAAGGATACAATGATTTTAGTGGATGCGTCTTTTAGTTAACAAATCTCTCTTGATCATGTATATATCTTCCTTACAAATCTGCCTTGTCTATAAATTCCCTTCTTTATGATACTCTCGCCTCCTCAAGGTCTGTTATAAGTCTGTTCACAAATCTGCTATAATATTGCCCATAAATCTGACATAATGTCTGCCTTTAAATTCACTCTAACACTCCTCGCGATCCCTTCATAAAATCGGCAAATATACACCTTAATATATGTTCTTCACATGCTTGAATCTTCTGATATATTAATGATATATTTCTTTTTGTCTTCCAGACACATCTCACTCCTTCACATGATATTCTCGACATGCCACAAACTTAATTTGTATGCATCTCTTAGAAAAGGGACAACTGTTTAAAAATATATCATCCTTTATTAGTAATCATTTTATATTATATGTTTTACACACGACTCGCGAACCATTAATATATCTATCACGATTTCTTTGACATTAATGATGCCACTTATGACATTGTTCTTATATTCTTGACAATGATCTTGCTTATGTACCTTAACATTAATGGCAATGACTCTTTTCACTTTTGACATCAATGACAACATTTCAACAGTCCTAATCATACATTCTCGCCTTTGATAACTATAATAACTTCCAATTCTTTTGCCATCAATGATAATATTTCCAGCAATCCCCCCATTTGTCATTGATGGCAACATAATTTTCTCTATTTACTCTACTTTCTCTAGCTTTACCCCATTCTATATCTCTCCACCTTTCTCAAAGGGATGTTCATTAAACTTCCATCCATAAAAAGGATATGGGAAACATTCATTCATATACTCACATCCAATGCAACAAGATATACTTCTCCCCCTATCAGAGATTCTCTAATGCTCCCCCTTGCTCTAATACTCCTTTTTCTTGGGTGACTTGCTTCTTCTATAGGTGTTCAGAAGAATTTGAATCATCTCCTTGAGTTTCACAAATTGAGAATTTTGTTTAGCTATCCCTTCACTTGCTTATGCATGTTCAACTCTTCCTCTATCCATGGCTACTAGATTAAGATCATCCATATGATCTCATCGATTTAACCCTTAAACCCAATTCAAAGACTTAGAAAATTTACACTCATAGGCTGCAAATGAAACTCCAACTTCATGACCATCCAAGCATGCCCTTAAATGACCAAAATTATCTTTTAAAATGACAAAAATCAGACCTCATCACCAAAGTATGAACTCTGATTTTCTGAGGACAGCATATGGTAAGTCTGAAGACATCTTTAGATCAGTCCTAACACTTCATTAAATCATTTTAAATCATAATCCAAGGTTTCAATACAAATTAGAAATCAGATTACAAGACAAGTATGAAGATAAACCAACTTTCACCATTATGAAAATTTCTGATTTCTGAGGACATCCTCTGAAACTCACCCCTTTCTGGATGATTTTGACCTTCAAATTTGGTGTTTTTCGTGCAAGAGCAACCTCCTAACAAACAGCAACAGTCCTTGTGATGATTGAGCAAGTTGAGGATTTATGGTGATTTTTCCAAAAAACGCCTGTCTAGGAAGTTTCAGACTTAAGTCTGAAGACAAATATGTTTTCAGCTCCCGAGGGGTCTACGAATCTGCGTTTTAATCTCTCAAAAGGTCTGCAACGAAGGCCATTCAGATTTTATGACTTTGAAACAACTCAGAATTTTTTCAAAAAAATCAAATCTATTGGCAAAATTTTCAGACTTAGTCTGAAAACTCACTAGTTCTCAGCCCCTTGGCTGCCTCAAATTTGTCCTCGACCTCAGATTTTTGCCTCCCAAACAACATGCAACAAGATTTCATTTGATATGGTGAATGAAAAAATTCTTTTGATTTTTTGTCAAAATCAACCTTCAAGGAGAAATTCTCATACTTCGGTCTGCAGATGCCTTACCTACAGCCCCCTTCTTGCTTCCAAATTGGTTTTGAAACACAGATTATACCCTCCAAATATCCCTGCAACCAGATTTGGCATGGTTTGGTGAATAGGAAAAAATCCAATATTTTATTGCAAGATCGGCCCCCATAGAAAAATTCTCAGATTAAAATCTGAATATGCTTGTATTTTGTCAAGTTACCTTGTGGATTCCTCCTTTGGAAGCTAAGAAAAAACTCCGATCTTATATCAGCAACATCATTATATCAGATTTCTTAATCATAGTTGGTGCCCTTCTTCACTTCATGGTTTACTTTTCAGCCTTCCTTGGACTTGGGTGACTTCTTTACTAGTTTTTGGCTTTTCTTTTCACCACCTTTGACTTCCAAAATCAATCCTTTGCATTCCCATATTGCTGTTGCATGCCCTTTTAAGGTAGTTTTGGCTTGGAGTTTCACCCACACAGTCAATATGGGACTAAAACAACTCACATTGAAACTCATGCAACCAGCATTTAATTTATTTCCCTTTATTTTATTAATTTCCATTTTATGTCATCAAGGAAATTCGGCCTCCATAGGGATCTTATACATATTGCTTTATTTTCTAAGTCAACTCTTTATCATCCCCAAAGTGGGAAGTTCAATCTTCATTGGGATTTCTCATTATTTCCTTTTCCTTGTCCAAGAGGGGAAATCCAATCCCAATCTGGATAAATCCCCATCTCCATACTTAGCATTTTTACCTTGATTTATCCATAAAAGGGGAAATTCAATCCCCATAAGGATTCCACCTTGTTTCACTTTAATTATCCATGTGAGGAAAATCAACCTTCATTTGGATAGCAATAATCTCACCCGTAGAATTTTTTATCCATCCTTAATAGCCTTCTTGGGGAAAATTGACCTCCATCTGGACTTGGGGAATTTCTATGTTCATCTGGATAAATGGGAATTCATCATCCATCAAGATTTCCTGACTTTGGAGCTCAAAACAATTTGAAGTGTTGGAGGGGGAAAAATCATCCTCATCAGGACAAAGGGGAAAATACACAGCCATCTAGACAAAGTAATTGCCTTAAAATTTTCTAAGTATAAGTCCAAGGGGAAAATCGATCTGCATCTGGACTCTTCACTTTGTTCTATGTCCTTAATATCCAGAAGAGGAAATTCGACCTTCATCTAGACAAATGGGTCCAACACTTATTTTTTTATCACAAACATATCCTCAAGTGGGGAAATTCTTCATCCATCGGGATTTTCATAATTTTTCAAGGGGAAATTCTATTTCCATCCAGATTTTATGCATTTTATAAGGAAAATTTGATTTTCATAAGGATTTTTTGCATTTGAAGTATAGAAAATCAATTATGATAAGGATTTTGAGGCCCTCGTGCATAAAATATGCCTTTATAATATATTTTGGACAATTTGACTAGCCGAAATATTAATGCCCTTAGGAATTTTGTCTCAACCCTCTGCAACTTGACCCAGTGTAACCTTAAGCTAGACACTCCTATCTTCATTCGCAACCCGACAACTTGATAACTTGACCACTCAATCTTTTGAATTCTGAACTGCAATCCCAGCTACCAAAACTTAACAATAACGAGCGAAAAGAAGGGGGGTCTCCATTTGCAATGGGGCGATGGTGTGAAAAGGTCACAACAAGAAGATTTCCAAAGAATAAGAATATTCGTAAAGATGAAGCAATTTGGGGAATATGCCATCACAATTGAACACTTGATAATGTTGAGTATCAAGAGATATTTTCTCATCACCAAGGAATTAATCAAGTCTATGAGATAAGCATGTTGAGGTCGCACTCCCTCACCTTCAACCAGTCAGAAGGCTCCAGTTGCACATGTCCAAGCTCATTCAATCAGATTATGCCAAGTGTACATGTGAAGTCCACATAATACTTCTACCCAACAAATTTTTTGATTGGTCAACAAAGGCATTGTAATTTTCCCACTGGCCCACAAGGTGGTGCTTTTATGTAATTGGATAAGCATTTAATGCTTGCAGCTATTAGTTGGATTAGGGCTTTCTTGGCATAATCTTCGCCCTTGATCTTGAATCGATCTTTGCCCTTCATTTTATTTGAACAACTATAAAAGGCCAAGGCCTTCTCATTTGTAACTCATTAGAGATAGAGTAGGGTAAGAGAGACTTGGAGAGATTGTTGCAATAATACTGCCAGATTTATTCATAATTCATTGTTGGTCTTCATGGTGGATTACTAGTATCATTTTGGAGTATTGCATGGTGTTGTGAAGTTTTCACACCATTACCCCATTGCAAATGGGGACCAACAAATGTGTGGCCTTTTCTCAAACGTATGGGCCATTTGTTTTGTTCAAACTTCATTTCTTTTAGCCAGGTCAGCCTGCGTGAGGAATCATACCCTTTGGATTCTATAGCCATATAAAAAGGAACCAGCCCACTTCATTTCAAATCATAAACTTAATCAATTACAAGGCAGTGTAGGAGCAGAACAAATCAATCATCAATCACCATCGAATTTCCAAATTGAGAGGAAGGCTTCGAACTCCAGGCTTTAAATCTGGGCTAGGCCAATCATAGATTGAACAAAATCAGAGACTATGAGGCTGCAAATTTCAAATCTGGGTGCAACCATCAGAGAAAATCAGACCTTCTAACTTGCAGACCTGGGAATAACTATCCAAATTTCGACAAGGATAGAGGTGAAAGAAAACATGGAGGAACAATCAAATTAGTCAAATCTGGGCTGCTAACACTTCAGTTTTCAAGAAAATCAGAGACTTAGTACTGTGAATTGCAAATCTGGGCATAAAAATCTGAGTGCGGAAATCACGTCATATCAAAATTGGGCCTTAAAGGCACTCAGATTTTTGTCATCAGCACATAAGGTATGTGGCTAAAATTTGGCAAAGGATGTTACTTTTTGAAGAGTTCGAACTTAATTGGATGAAAATGAAAATCTGGTATTGAATTCATATGCTCTATCATTAGATTTTCATTTGCATATTAGATTTTAGGATGATGTCAGAACCCTGATGGTTCTACCTCTGATTCACTGTCTCTGAAAGATATTGTTTCTGCAAGTTTTATAGTTTTTGGTGTTTTTCTCAGAATTTATGCTTTTTTGGGGCTTTTTTGACAATATATGAAACAACAAGCATGAATTGAAAAATAATTACTCAAGCTATGTCCAAGGCAAATTTTATTTGCTAATAATTCATTTGCAAATATTTACAGTATCCAAGACATGCATCCATGAATTTATTTAATGCAAACAAGAACCTGGATTCCAAACGCTAGAAGCTGTATATGTAAATCTTAATCGCAGCCCTCTGGACTTCATACATTTCTGGATGCCTAGGCTTGCAAATGCGAATTTGAGGCATCTTCTACTCAAAATGTGTCTCCATAAACCCTAACGTCACCTTCCCTATGAATGTCAGGCCTCAAAAGAATTCAGCCGCTGTCATTATTATCAAACGCAGGTCTCTCAGCTGGCAGTGATCTGCAATAATTCAGTCCCTTAGACTCCTGCAATTACTATAGGAATGATATGAAGCTTTAGGACACCAATTCCTGCAAACAATTAATTCAATCTTGGCCTTTGGATAAGACCAACGCTTGCACAATCTCACTGGGTATTTCACCAACTCAAAGTGTTGAAAGCCTGTAGAATTCCTCAATGCCCAGGCCAATTCTGAAACCCTTGGAAGTTTCTCAGAGTCTTCACGAAAATGCAAACAAAATCAACAATTCACAATGATGCCTTCATTCTTCTCAAATCCCTTTTTATAATTTGTCATAAGGGTTCGACCCAAGTGACTTTTCCAAGAAGATTCATTAATGAATTAATATATTTGCTTTTTAGATGCAAGGTTGACTTATTAATTCATCATTAAATGTCTTGGTCTTAGGCATCAAATCAAATAATATTAATAATGCACTTTATTAATAACTTTGGCCCCAATTACACTTATAACTTTATAATAACCCATTAACATTTAATTATTAATAAAGTATACTTTATTAATGAACAGATACTTTATTAATAATTAATGCCTTAATCTTGAGACAATAGATTTATCTCAAGTGAACTCTGCTAACACCAAGGCCAAGTGCACTACCAAAAGTACCAACATGGCAAACTGACTTACTAGAAATAGTAAGTCTCAGACTGAAGGCTCTGTCAGTGTCACCACAACTCCATACTACTACCAAACTGTTTAGGTGCCCTACTAAAGATAGTAACCCTGACTTTCCCAAAATAGATACTTACTATAAATAGTAAGTGTGCCAATCTGACTCAAACAAAGAGCAATCCTGAACATCCTTGACCTCTTGAGTGGGAATTGGCCTCCGGCTCTACCAACTGAGACCCTCTATCCCTCTGACTAGCCTACGAGGGTCACTGATAGGCTAATCCTCACTACAACCCAAGGCGAGCTAAAAAGGGACATTACAAATGAAATGAAAAAATTCTATGGTGAAATATTGAAAGATGGTTCATGAGTAGCTTTGGTTTTGAATATCATTTCTTGTCATCCAATCTTCAATCTTTAAAAGAAAGGAATTTCAAATTCGGTACCTAATGGATGGTGATGAATGTAGGTTGAAGATGCTTAGAGAATGACGGGTTGTGGCAAGATTAAGTTTGAAGGTCTTCAAACAGAAATCAACAAATTGCAAGTCATTCATCAAGGACATAAGCGAGAGGAGATTTCAAGATCAAGACCAAGCCAACAAGATGCAAATCCAAACCCAAATTCAAGAAAATACAAATCAAGGCATCAAGGAGCAAGAATTCAAGGAACAAGTTGTGAAAGAGAAAGAATCAAGTCTACAACCCGAGGCAATGAGAAGATTTCCAAGAGTAGAAGTTTATGAAGAGGACAAAGGTTATTTATCAAGTCTATGAGATGAACATGCTGAGGTGGCGCACATTCACCTTTAACCAATCAGAATGCGCAA
The DNA here is from genome assembly GCA_018584345.1 of Thuja plicata. Classification (NCBI taxonomy): domain Eukaryota; kingdom Viridiplantae; phylum Streptophyta; class Pinopsida; order Cupressales; family Cupressaceae; genus Thuja; species Thuja plicata. The sequence goes on from MU227291.1 coordinate 2,743,274, forward strand.
AGTGTCCTAATGGAGGGGCTTCACCATATTACGTCCAGATTCATTGAATTTGCCAAAAGAGAAAAAGTCAAAGTAAATTATCTTCTAAAATAAGATTTGTTGTAAGCCCATGTGGCATTTTATCATTGGCCCATTGATGGGTGCCTTCTCTTGCAAGCTTCTACCTAATCTATCTTCTGATTGGCCCATGAAAGCAATGTACTTTTCTAATTGGCCCACATGGTGGTGCTTTAAATGTAATTGTGAGGGCATTTAATAATTGTTAGTAGAGCTTATGAAACCCTAATTAGGATTTTGTTGGATTAATCTTGACTCTTGATCTTGAATCAATCTTGGCCACTCATTGTATTGGGGACTACTATAAAAGGTCAAGGCTTTCTCATTTATAACTCATTAGAGATAGGGTAGAGTAGAGAGAGACTTGGAGAAATTGTTGCCATAATGCTACCAAAATAGCTATTAATTCACTGTTGATCTACATGGTGGATTACTTGTGCTACTTTGGAGTATTGCATGGTTTCTTCACTTCATCCCTTAGATTAGATTTCATTTCATGTTAAGTAGAAGTAGAAATAGATGAATGCAAGATATTGTTGAATGGTGAGTAATGGTGGAGCTAGTGTCCATACCTTTTGGTACTTGTTGATTGTAAGTAACAGTGCAAGGTTAGTCTGGGCCTAAATTGCAAGTGTTTAACTTCTTTTGGAAATGTTCATTTAGATTATGCCTTCATAGGGTATTTGAATGAGCATTGAAAATGTGAAAACCATCCCCGCAACCTTAGAAGATAGCACCCTCCTATGCCTAGTTGACATGGCAAAGCAAGGACTGGTTAGAGGCTCACCCCATCATCAACATTGTCTTACATTCTTAGAGTTAGATTAGATTCTCTAAACCCTTATCCCTTTGTAATTTGTTTGGTTGGAAGTATTTGAAGTGGTTGATATCCATTGAATGAACAATGTAAGTCCCTTTGTGATAACCAGCAAATCACATCATTATAACTGAGTAAAAGTCCACAATAAGAAGGAACCTTAGGGTTGTCTCATTTAATCACACAATCCATATACATTGTTTAGCATATGAGCATCCTTATCCAAGAGAGAGTTGGAGATTTAGCGTTTCATCTCGGAATACTAAGTACTCGATTTTGCATGTTGTAGTGGCACAAAACTCACATCAGCACATGGTTTCTACATTTCCTCACTTAGAGTATGATTTTGTTAATGTTGAGTCGAAGTGGTTTGGTTGGATGAAAGTAATTGTGAATCAATCTTTATTGAACTCGCTTTTATCCATACCACTAGCTACTTGTTGATTGTAAGTTTGTCTTGCATGGTCAACTGGAAGTTTAATGAGCTTTACTTCAATTGTTGCTTGCACGTTGATATGCATCCATTGATAGAGTTAATGTAATGGTAATAGTTTGAACATCTTACATTTCTCTTACAAGATCGCACTAGCTTGGTGGAGTTGATGACAAGATCGAGTCTAGTAGAGTCACAAAGACATTCACAGTTTCTTGAATTCTAAGAGTAGAATAGCTTTCTAAACCTTTGTTCATTTGCAATTTGTTTAGTTAGAAGTACTTAAAGTTGAAATCTATTGAATGAATCTTTATTGCAAGACTCGTTGAATACTTGGTGAGTGGTAAAAACTCGCCAAGTTTTTAGGCTCTGCGAGTTTTTCAGACAGACTAAAACTCGTTGAGTTTTTACTAAAAGCTCACCGATTACTCGGCGAGTTTTAAAGGAAAACTCGGATGCGCTTTCCTAAGTGCGGATAAAGCTGAAAAATGGCTTTTATCAGCTCATTTTTTTATTTTGAGTTGTTTTTAGTGTGAGAGAGAGAGAGAGTTGTTTAGTGTTTTGGAGCCCTTGCTAGGTGAATGCAGCATATTGGAGGCGGATTTGAGCGGATTTAAGGTGGATTTCAACCGGTTTTTCAAGAAAAATCACATTCCCAGGTAGGTTTGCTGAGTTTGTTTTTATATTTTTTAAAAACATTATATTCTATTTTTGTTGGTTCTAAATGAATAGAAAATCATTCCTAAGTAGTTAGAAATGATATTAATTCATTAGAAGAAGATTCAACACTAATTTTTACATGTTTTGTTGAAAACTTGAATCTATCACTATGTTTTAAAAAATCAAACCCTAGCAATTTGTTTAGCTTTTTTGAACATTGAAAGATTGAATGATGTCTAAAAATATTGAAAGTTTGAAAGTTGAAACTAATTTAGATAGTTTCCAACTTTGTTTAATTGTTTATTAACTAAAATATTAATTTGGTGTGTGTAGGGCAGCAGTTAAGTGTTAATGGTTTAACCATTAAATCAACATGGCAAGTTCACAGGAAGAGTGGCCACTAACACCATGCCCTTCTGGATATATAGGCACCCGGCCTAAAAATGCTAGAGATAAAACATGAAGGTATGCCTATGAAGCACCAGATGACCCTGGGAAGGTGATTTGCATAAGATGTGAGAGTTATTTCTGGAGGCATAAACCGCCTCAAATACCACCTTGCAGGCATTAGGAAGCATGATGCAAATCCATGTGACAAAAACACCGAAGAGATAAAAAGATTTGTTAATTCCATACTTGCAGCCGGGGAAGAGAAAAAATTGCATAGGGAGAGGGAAAGATTAGCTGTGAGGGCAACCATGGCTGAAACTCAAGGTGCTTCTATTGACATGGAAGAAGCAGCAGCACTTGAGAGCATAGTAGGCTCTTTTCGTGCCCCGCACATCCGCAAACAAAGTGCCTCCTCTTTTACTGCTTCTGCTTCCTCTAGTAGAGTGTCTTCTTCTTCACCACCATCAGCATCAGGGATAGGGAGTTATTTTGTGCACAGGAACACATCTGGAGCACAACCATCATTAGAGGCCACTGGATGGAACAAGGAAGTACATGAGAAAACAGATATTGTTGCTGCTGATTTTTGGTATATAAACATCCCATTGCGTGTGATTGAGAGTCCCTATTGGCTCAATGTGGTGACCGCAATAACAGTTTCAGGAAAAGGGTACAAGAGCCCTACTCGCAATGATTTGAGTGAGAGGTTAGTAAATAATCAGTCCACTTGATTTCATTTTTAAATTATAATTGTTTTTTTCTTGTTTATTAAATCAAAATTGTTAACTAAGACTTGATTTCACTTTGATTTTGTAGATTGCTCATAAATGTTGTTGATAGGGCAAGACTAGTGGTGGAGGACCAAAAAAAGAGTGGAGTAAATTTGGGTGCACCATTCTTTTTGATGGGTGGACAGATGGAAAAAAACCGAACCATTATTAACTTTTTGGTTGCTTGCAAGGGCAATGTGGTGTTTTGGAAATCGGTTGATGCGTCCAACAAGATAAAAAATGCACAAACATTGGCATTAATGTTGGAGAATGTTGTCATGGAGGTGGGAATAGAGAATGTGGTGCAAATTGTCACAGATAATGCGGCAGCATATGTGTTAGCAAGTAATTTTATGTTACATATGATTATATATTAATAAGTGATATTTAATTTAGTTTTGAGGTGAAATATGGAAACTAAATATTGATTCTTTTTACTAATATGCTAGGTAAAATCCTCCAATAGAGGCACCCCTCTTTTTTGGACACCTTGTGCAGCACATGTCCTTGACCTTCTTTTGGAGGACATAGGAAACTTGATTAGGTGACTCGAATTGTGGAAGATGCAAGACAGATCACAAAGTATATCTACAATCACCCTTGGGTTCTGAGTTTGATGAGAGAGCACACTAATGGGAGAGATTTGGTCAGACCCGCTGTCACAAGGTTTGCAACAATTTTCTTGACGTTGCAAAGCATTCTTGGTACATTGGCTTCTTTGAAACAAATGTTTGTGAGTCAACGATGGCTTAACTCAAATTATTCAAAGAAGGCTGAAGGAGAGGTTGTTGCGCAAATAGTCTTTGACAGCAATTTTTTGCAAAAGGCTTCTGAGATTGTGAAGGTAACTTCAAAACTAGAATTTTTAATTATTCTTGATTGAAGTCTCATTATTAATTTGCAACTTACTAAGTTAGTAACTTCATTAATTAATCTTTTTGTAAAATAATTTGTATTTTTCAAATTTTAATTGTAGGTGTCAGAGCCCCTAGTTAGAAATCCGCGCTTGGTTGATGGGGATCAAACCCCAATGGGGTACCTTTATGAGGCCATGGATATGGCCAAAGAGTCTATTAAAAATTACTACAAGGGGGATAGACTCAAATATGATCCCATTTGGGAAATTATGGATAAGAGGTGGAACAATCAGCTCCACCAAGCCATTCATGCAGCAGGGTACTTCCTCAATCCCCGTTTCAAATACGATGATTCTTATTCAGATTTTACTAAGACTTGATTTCACTTTGTTTTTTCTAGGTTGTGTACTAAGACTTGATTTCACTTTGTATTTGTTTCAACTTTCAATCACAATGATTCTTTTTCAGATCCTAATGGAGAGGTCATGGAGGGCCTCTCTCTATGCATTCAGAGGATGATACTCAGTGATGCGGAGAGAGATTGTGTTGTGACCGAACAACAAATGTATGTGGAATCAAGGGGTAATTTATTGTCTTCAAAATTGACAAAGAGAGTGAGAGGCACTCAAACCCCAGGTAAAACGTTTGCAATTTTGTCATTTGATAAATTATGTTTTCGCTTTTCTCTTTGCTTTCTAACTTCTCAATATTTTATTTTGCAGATGAGTGGTGGCAAAGTTGGGGTGGAAATACCCCAAATCTAAAGAAATTTACTCTCAGAATCTTATGCCAGCCTTGTAGCTCATCCCATTGTGAGCGCAATTGGAGCTTATTTGAGTCCATCCACACAAAGAAGAGAAGCAAGTTGTCCCAAAAACGCCTCAATGACCTTGTCTATGTGCAATATAATCTTAAGTTGCGCATAAGAAAGGAAAAAGAAGCACCACTTGGTCCAATTGATTTGGACGATATAGATCCTTACAGTGATTGGACAGCACACGAGCAGCCTTCATTGTTTACAGAGGATGACATCACAGATTTGGAGAGGCAGGCTATGGAGGAGGAGGGTGGATTTGGTTTCACATTGGATGACATTGAGGAGTCAGATGAGGGGTCATTGCCAGTGCAAGGAGCTACATCCAGGATGGAGGACGAGCCACACGCATCATCAGAGATACCGAGCGAGGAGACACAGTCACGCCCAGGGCCAGTGCTGGGTTCTAGTTCTACTACTAGGACTAGACCCTCTAGTGCCTCTCCCACATTTGCTAGTAGAGCTGGGAAGAGGAAGATTTAATTTTAATTTGTAATGATGTATTTACTTCTAGGTTTACAGAAACTCAAACTATTTAGTACTATTTTGCTTCTACGCTTCTAGCCATCAACATTCCGCATGAGAATGCAATTTTGTACTTGTTAGCCGTATATCAGATGTTAGTTGGGTATGTGCCGACGGTACTTAGTTACTACCGTTGGTTAGTTACTACCGTCGGTTGGGAACGGGTGACAACGTTTGGCCGCACCGCTTTAGGTTTTATATAAACATTGTACTTGTTCATTGAAGACATCGTGATCTCGTGGCTATTGTAAATGTACTCAAGTTATGAATGATGAATAAAGACTTTGTTATTCTATATTGGTATTTCCTGTAACGTCTATGCATCAGTAAACTAGGTTACCCCAGCGGGTAAACATTTGGCGCCGCTGCCTAGACAGACTCGGAAGACAGGAACTAGATGGCGTACAGAGACAATGGGCTTATCTGTTGATGAAATAAATCCCGAGGCTGACGATGCACGTACAGAACTGCACGAAGGGGAAGACAACCAGACACGCGAGTTCAGAATTCTGTTTCAGGCGGCGATAGAAACCTACATCCGTCGGGAGGCGTATGAAGCGAAAGTCCCACAGAGTGCATTGTAGTCTACCATTGAGGCTAATCCTGCAGCCAACCGTCTGTTAAATCATCTTCCACGGCTGTTGGCACAAGTATCACTGGCACAACGCGCTCGCTTGGAGGAGAGTGCTCGCGAGGATCGATGACAAGCAGTCCCCCGAGAGTATCACGAACGAGAGAGCAAACGACTTCAGGAGGAACGTGATGGCAAACGCCATCGGGAATAGTCGTGTCTGAAGGTGACCAAAGGAAGAAGGGACACAGTGAAAAATAAGGATGATGAGGTCATTCCATTGAGATATTGTAATAAAAACATGAATAAATAAAAGTGTCCTTTCATTTTGCAAATTTTGTGTGGATTATTGGTGTAAAGAAAGCATTTATGCCCAACCAGTTAAATAAGAATAGGAATTTAAAAAGGGATCTCAAAGGAGAACAAGCTCTCCGAAAGACAGTTCTCAACAAACAGCAAGCCGAGCGAAGGGAGAGGTTCAGGCGACGTGCTGAAAGACTACCAGAGGGGGTAAGTGAAGGCAACGGTCTAGAGGAACCTAACCAGGAGGATGGCGGAAGTGATGACAAGGAACTGTTAGAAGAAGCAATGAGCTTGTTCGGGACCCTAACTGTAACCCCAAGAACAGAAGCCCGAAGGAAGGCAGAAGAGGAAGCCGAACGGAGGGAGTACGGGTGTGGAGTTGCCTCAGAAAGTGTCAAAGTGACAGAAAGGCACGAGGATCACACCACTCTGAGTAGTTCGGAAACATCAGTTAACCCGAAACACAAATCCGGAGGACCGGCGCCGGCAGTACTATCCCAGCCTGTCGTACAGCCAGTACAACAAACACCTCCAGGAACCCAACCAACGACGCAGCAGGTGGTACAGACCAACCGCCCACCACCGAAAGCGAATATGGCCGGTAACAAGGAGAAGTTACCCAAATTCCATGGCGATGGAAAAGAAGATCCTGTTTGGCATTGCCGCACGTGTAGGACAATTTGGTCGGCAAATGGAGTCGCTGAACAGAACGAATGGATGAAACAGTTTCCTGCAACCCTCCGAGGGGTAGCAATTGATTGGTACTCCGACTTAGACAAAACCGGAGTGACCACGTGGGACTTGTTACAGAAGGCATTAGAAAAAGAGTTTAGGCTCCTCCGAGACGACAACGAAATCGTCTCATAAATATACAGAACTAAGCAGGGAAAGGAGACCGTACGAACTTACAGTCGATGACTAAAAGAACTTGTTGGAAAAATGGAAAGTCAGCCAGCCGACGACTTAAAGAAAAGATGGTTTGTCGAAGGGCTGCAATCAAACCTCCAAAGGAAGATGAAAATAGTTCCTCCCACCTCTTACAACGACGCATATAACCAGGCGATGGACCTGGAAAGCAAGCAAAAGACGTCGAAGAAAAAGAAGAAAAACCAGTCCTCTTCATCGGATGAGGATGAGGACGACACTTCAGGAGACGAGAGCAACAGTGACGGAGAAGCAAAGAAAAAAGTCACAGCACTACAGAAGGATATGGAACGAATGCTTAAAGAATTCAAAAATATGAAGGGTAGCACCAGTAGGAACGAAGGAGACTTGTGGTGTACGGACTGCAAGGAGGCCGGTCATACAAAGGGCACGTGCCCCAAGAAAATGTTCTGTGATATTTGCCAAATGGCGGGCCATTCCACAAAGGAATGTTCGTTCAACATGAAGACACGGGGCAACCAACAAGTCTTCTTCACGCAAGAACCGTCAACCTCAACAACCACCGGGAACACACAAAACACAGCATCGTCGGGCGGCTACAAGAATAATAACCGTCGGGGAGGAAGAGGAAACGGCAACAATAACACCGACGGTGGTAGGAGTCGCATCCAGTACGATGCTACGGGGAGGCCAATGATTCAATGTCAGGCATGTAACCAATGGGGACATTTTGCGAGGGAGTGCCCGAAGGGGGAAAAGCCGCAATTTCTTTGCAAATGGTGCGGGCCCGGAGACCACGACGAGACAAAATGTCAGAAACCTAGTGTAAACCTCCTGAATATCGAAGGCAACGAAGAGGAGGTGTTGGCGGTTACCCGAGGGCAAGCAAAGAAGGATACCTATCCACATCCCGAAACTGAGAAGAAAAGAGTACGAGAGGCCAAAGAAGACATCAAGAGAATAATGGCCGAACGGAAAGAAACGCACGACGCCGCGGGAACCTCTCACAGCGGCCACGTTGAACACAACATTCTAAGGCAACTAATGCAGACAGAAATCCCAATACAATTGGGAGACCTCCTTACAGCCATGCCACAGTTAAGAACAGCCCTCCTTAACATGGTACCATCTCCTAACATACCGAAGGCGACTGAGACGAAGGCAAAACCCCTTGGGAAGGGAAATTCTGTTGAGGACCCGATGTTGTTGGCACTCAACACGAGAAGGCACCCTGCGGTAGTGGAGATGGGAATTCTCGGCAAAATACTTATGGACACTATCATCGACGGGGAATCAGGTGTCAATGTTCTACCCAAGGAAACATCGAGGAATCTCGGGTGACCGATACTGTGGCCGCCAACCTTCCAACTGGTAGGAGCAGACCAGCATGGGATAAAACCCATAAGAACATTAATGGCACAAAGGGTCATGATTAGCACCCAACCGTTTGTGATGGACTTCGTAGTCATTCCTATAAAGAAGAAGGGATACGACGCCCTCCCAGGGAGAGGATGGCTTGTGCAAGCAAAAGCCAAGCATGACTGGAAATGGAATGTAATTTCGATGGAGAGAGACGGTCGGAAGTTTACAATCGATCTGAGAAATCAATTGGTTAGTGAAGACCTGGCATCTTCGTCGAGATCAGACAACGAGGAAGACGTGGACGAAGGGAGACAACGCATGGAGCCCACTAAGGAAGGGGTACTCAAACTCGAATAATACTCCGAAGATGACTTAGATTCATTAAATGGGCTCTTCCATTGGCAAATGGAAGATTATGAAGTGTTTCCGTGCAACATGCTACAGGTGGAAGAAGGGCCCAAGAGAGACTCGTTTCTGCATGAGTACGGTGAGTACAAGGAGGGAGAGGCCAGGGTGGAAGAAACACCGGCACACAAGTTTGATGAAGAAAAACCCATCAAGTACAAAGAACCGTCAGTGAAAACTGTGAACTTAGGAACCGAAGATAACCCAAAAAACATTCTCATCGGCGATGATTGGAATCCAGTGTTAAAAACAGCAGCGTTCAAAATTTTCATGCAGTATCGAGATGTCTTCGCGTGGACATATAAAGATCTCAAGGGGGTTCCACCGGAACTATGTGTCCACAGAATCCTGTTAATACCTGGGGTCGTGCCTGTGCGGAAACATCCGTACAGGATGAATAAAACCTACGCGGCTAGAGTAAATGACGAAATCGAGCGCATGCTAGAGGCCAGAATCATATTCAAAGTCCAAACAAGCGAATGGGTCTCACCAATAGTCATATCACTGAAGGAGGCTAATCAAATTTGAATGTGTCGATTTTAGATGCCTCAATGCTGTGACCATAAAGGATCCATTCCCGATACCGTTCACTGATAGTATCTTGGAGGTTGCCGGTCATGAGATTTACTCTTTCATGGATGGATTCTCCGGATACAATCAGATATCCATCGCCGAAGAAGACAGACTGAAGACAACGTTCATAGTGGAGGACAGTGTATATGCATACAACTGAATGCCCTTCGGTCTCTGCAATGCGCCGGCTACCTTTCAGCGGATTATCCTACAGATCTTCGACAAGATGGCAACGGGGAACTTTAAAGCATTTCTAGACGATTGGTCCATATTTAGCGTGCAGGACAAGCACATTGGGGCTTTGGGGGAGTGTATGGAGCGGTGTCGAAGAGCCCGTCTGGCACTTAACCCAAAGAAGTGTCGATTTATGGTACCCCAAGGGAAGTTGTTGGGGCACATTATATGTAAGGAAGGATTAAAAACAGACCCGGACAAGGTATGGATAATAGTGGAGATGGAGGCTCCTACGGACGTGACTGGCGTCAAATCATTCCTCGGGCATATAGGGTACTACCGGAAATTCATCAAACATTTTGCTCATGTATCTTGCCCGATGGATCAACTAACGCGGAAGGGAGAACCTTATAATTGGGGAACGAAGCAAGGGGAAGCCTTTGAAAACCTTAAGGCAAGGTTGGTAGCCACACCTATCCTAGCATACCCTAACTGGGACAGAGAATTCCATGTGCATGTGGATGCATCCAACTTTGCGATTGGAGCCACGTTGGCACAAACAGGTGACCACGGGTTGGATCACCCCGTATACTTTGCAAGCAGATTTCTCTCGAAGGCGGAGAAAAATTACAGCACTACGGAAAGAGAAGCATTGGGGATGGTATATGCTGTGCAGAAGTTCCGACATTACTTACTGGCTACCCCTTTCACCTTCTTTGTAGATCATCAGGCCTTAATGTACCTGGTGAACAAACTACTTATTCAAGGCCGAGTAAGAAGATGGTTGCTTCTGTTGCAGGAGTTCACCTTCAACATCATAGTACGACCCGGAAAAAGTCATGTATGTGCAGACCACCTATCACGCATCACATCTGGGGAGCCGCCGGAGGAGGTGAATGACGACTTTCCGAACGCCCACCTCTTTCGTATTGTTGTTCTTCCTCGATGGTATACGAGTGTTGGACAATTCTTGTCCACGGGACAATTTCCCGAGGGAATGCCGCTAGGGAAGAAGAGGAAACTTGTCTTAAGAAGTAAGACCTTCAACTTATTAACGGGTTATTGTACAAAATGCGACCCGACCAGGTACTTCGAAGGTGTGTAATGGAAGAAGTACAGGGTGTTCTAAGGGAGGCCCATGAAGGTCCCGCCGATGGGCATATGGGACCGGACACAACAGCGCAGAAGGTTTTACTCGCAGGGCTATGGTGGCCCACATTGTATAATGACGCACGGGAATGGGTGGTAAGCTGCGACACCTGTCAAAGAGCTGGGAAACCACTCAAGCGGGACTTTATGCCATTAAACCCATCCAATTCTCAAGAGTTGTTTGAGCGATGGGGACTGGACTTCGTGGGACCGCTAAAGACAAGCAGACGCAGGTGTCAATACATGGTGGTGGCAACGGAATACCTCACCAAATGGGTGGAAGCTAGAGCCTTGCTGGATAACTCTACAGTAAGCACGGCGAAATTTATCTATGAACAGATCATCACACGGTACGACATACCGATTCAGCTCACTAGCGATAGAGGAGGACATTTCGTTAATGATGTAATACAGTTGCTTACCACTGAATTTAAAATCTTTCACTCACTTTCGAGCCCCTACTACCCGAGGGCGAACGGGCACGCCGAGGCTACCAACAAAATACTGGTGTCAGTCATTTACAAGTCGTGCGGAGTGGAAGGCGAGGACTGGGAAGAACGACTTCCGGCGGTACTATGGGCATACCGCACGGCGTACAAAGTCACCACGGGACACACTCCATTCCAGTTGATGTATGGACAAGAGGTCGTAGTCCCACCGGAATTTATGGTGCCAAGTCTAAGGATAGCACTCGACAACAAACTGGGCGACATGGAGAGCCTCCAGGAACGGCTGCATACCCTGAATAAACTAGACGAACGACGGATGTTGGCACAGTGGGCAACTAAAGTGGCCCAACAGCGTCGCAAACATTGGCACGACAAACACCTTCGACACACCCGATTCTCCCCAGGACAACTGGTACTGAAGTACAATGGACGAAACGAAATCAAACCAGGCAAATTCAAAGTAAAGTGGCTAGGTCCCTACAAGATTCGGGAAGTCGGGAGCAACAAAGCAATCAAATTGTGGGCGCTCGACGGGACAGAGCTCCCAGACACTGTCAACGGATCAAAACTAAAAGTCTATCACGAACGGCCAGACAAAAGGCTCTGGTCGATTTTGCAGAATAAAAGTACTAAAAAACAAAAAAAAATTGAAAATTTGAAAAAAAAAAAAAAGCGTCGTTCGATGACCACCACCCGACGGTCGGCGCCACCTGATGGTGGACGTCATTCGGTGGTCCACCGAAAAAGAAAACGCAATCGGCATAAAAAGAACACGCCGCGGGGAGATAGAAAGAACAAGCCGCGTGAAGACCAGCGGAAAGAAAGGGAAGAACAGTCGCGGAGGAGAGAAGAAAGGAAAGAACAGCCGCAGAGGAGAAAAGAGAGCAGCCACGGGGAAGAGGGAAACAACCGTGGGAGAAGAAGAATCAAGGGCCCGGCAAGGAAAATATACAGACACAGGCGATAGCAAATATAGTTCATTTTGTTTGGAAAACTAGCATCTGGAGCTGTACGATTAGAGAATCAAGTGCAGCCACAAGTATCTTCCGGCAACCATTGAAGCGACAGATTGCGAAGGAGAAAATTACTGAAGGAGAAAAGACCTAACCGTTTTTTGAAAACAGTTATGAATTCAGCGGGCAAGAGGAGTCAATGGAAAAATCAGTTGCAAGCAAGGAGTTCAAGTTCAGGGAACAAAGCCATGGACAAGAAGGCTACCATACTACCTTCTGGAGTCAAAGTTGCAGGACATAGATTGGCAGTGGCACGAAAAAACTCAAGTCCACGCAGCAGGAGGGAAAAGACGCCATCACCCACCAAACAGTAGCATTTGAAGGTCTCAATGGACTTGAGTGTAGGAAATGGTGGAATGAAACCCCAGAGGCCAATGAAGTAAAAAAATCCCTACATCAGGCTGGTGTCCATTAGGCTATCCAAATGCCCCTATTTTCTGTGCGCAGTTTTGAACCCACTTTGAGGGTCATGATCGAGGGTTTCGACAAGCAAACAAGGAAAAGTATTTTTGTGTACCGAAATCACATGCTCGTAGTCTCGTGTGGCGCAGAGAACTTCACACGCATCTTTGGCATTCCAGGGCGCAACGGGCGGAAGGTGGAAACCAAAACACAGAAAATGCCAACGAAAAAGGAAGGAAGCTTGGATAAAGAGGGTTTGCCGCCCTCTCACTCTAGGGGAGTTGGATTCTATGGTAAAGGTGACAAAAGCCAGAGGCCTTCGGAAGGAGTTCGTCGCAGAGGATGCTTGGCGTTGCATCCTCGACGTAATCAAGAGCCGGTTGACAGGCTCGAGTCGCGCCTCAAATATTGCCCTACCTCAGATTGTCTATATGCAGGGGCTGATGAACGGCGTAGTATACGACTGGGCTTTAGTGCTATCAGATAGGCTGTTAGAGTTTATGCCATTACAGCACCGGACCTTTTACATGCCCCTTTACGCCATTGGGTTGTTTCTGGAGGCCGCACTCAGGCAGATCCCCATAGCCGAGTTGGAACTCAAGCCGCAGGGAAAGCCTACAGTGGGAGCTCCTTCAATGTTTCACTAGAACTATCTCGATACGGGTGGTGCAACCAATGGCCAAAAGCGACGTCAAACAACACTTGTGGAGTCCAACTAGGATATTGATAATGGTCGGGAAGCCACTCCGGAGCCTTCTAGGACAAACTCAGAGGAGGATAGCGATAGGATCATGGAGACCATGCGCATGGAGGTCGTGGAACCCACCTTGGCAGCCCCGTTGGTTCAGTTTGCAGCGCCAGTGTTGTCTGCCTTGGCCCACCTGACTTCCTCAGGGGTGGGGAGTCAGACACAGACAGTTCCCATAGTCGAGCTTCCACCTGAGGAAGAAGCCGCGGCCATTACAGTTGAGGATGATACTGGACTTACAGCAGGGGTGTCAGTTGCAGAACAGGCAGTGCTCGGAGGCACTCAGGATGTTTTCGAGGGACAGGTCCGGATGGATGTGGTGGGATCGGATGCCTTGGTGACAGTGGACGCGGCACTTTTGGAGGATTCTTCGCCGATGGACCCACCTCCTCTGGCCGACCCTGCACACGTTTGGGCGATGCGCTCGTGGATCAGTCGACGGTTTCAGTTGGTCCCTGCTCCACCACGGGTAGTTCTTTCTCCTCGCCGAGAGGGCCCTCCAGAGATCATTAGTATCGACTCCACCGATGTCACAGTAGTTGCAGATATTCCATCTGTGTCAGAGGAGGATGGGGTGGTAGAGACAGTGGCTCCATTGGTCGTTGAGCCGACCGTGGAGGAAGGTGTAGCAACGAAGGTACCTTATGGATTTGAGTTATCTCGTCCGGCTACCCTTACCAAATCTAGGTTGTTGGAGGGCGAGGACGTGGAGGCCTACTTAGCCGATATGGTCACTCAGGGACGTCAGTTGGTGGTGGTAACCGAGTCTCGCACTATGGCCACTGTGGTTCAGGAGTTGAGGCGTCTCCTCGCCTTTGCCCAAGTGGGGTGCAATGCAGCATTTGCAGATTGTTTTGAGAGAGGGTTGTGGCCTGTGGAGGAGACTGCAGAGATGTTGGCTGCCTGGGTTGTTCCTACGTCGGTACTGGAGAGTGAGGCAGAGACTCGTTCGAGAGCTTGAGCAGACGATTTGGGATGGGTACTATACGTTGAGGAGATCTGAGTATGTCTCATCAAACCGTGAGACTGCATTGGTGACCGCACAGAGAGCTCGGGAGGAGCTAGGCACCGAGTTAGAGGCAGTGGAGAGAGACTTACTCCAGCGTACCCAGGAGTTGGTGGCTGAGCAGGCAGCACGGGTTGCTGTGGATGAGAGACTGGCTGGGGAGACTGTGGCTTGGGAGCAGCGATTGGCAGCAGCACAGGCCGAGAATGAGGCCAAGGAGAAGGAACTTTTAGAGGCTACTTTGATGATTAAGTCAGCCTTGGAGTTACAGATGGTGGCTGAAGAGCACTTGCAAACCAAAACTTCGCAAGTGTATGAGCTCCGAGCTCGATTGGGGTCCTCCACTGCACCAGTACCTCCAGCAGATCAGCGTGCTTCCTCATCAGGGATGCTTCCTCTGCCCCCCTCTTCTTCTCGTTCCTAGTTTTGGGTGGGTAGTTCATCATTCCTATTTTGTTGTTCTGTCCCGGACATTTTGTTGTCGTCCGGAGACGACTTTTCTTTAGGGGGGGATGATGTTAGCTATATATCAGATGTTAGTTGGGTATGCGCCGACGGTACTTAGTTACTACCGTCGATTAGTTACTACCGTCAGTTGGGAATGGGTGACGACGTTTGGTCGCACCGCTTCAGGTTTTATATAAACATTGTACTTGTTCATTGAAGACATCGTGATCTCATGGCTATTGTAAATGTACTCAAGTTATGAATGATGAATAAAGACTTTGTTATTCTATATTGTTATTTCCTGTAACGTCTATGCATCAATAAACTAGGTTACCCCAGCGGGTAAACAGTACCCACTTTGCATTTATATATATCTAAACTCAACTTGTTTCTTTTGTATTCTTATTAATTAACTCATTGGATGCATCTTCTCATTGAATTTTGCGAAAAAAATGCATTTCTAATTAAAATTAAGCTATTTTTTAAGTTCCCGAGTTTTTTGCCGAGTTTTTCCCGATTTTTTTTTTTGGCTTTGGCGAGTTTTTGCCGAGTGAGTCTTGCAACTTTGGAATGAATAACGTAAGTCCCTTTGTGATACTAGCATATCACATGATTACAACTGAGTGAAAGTCCACAACTAGAAGAAACCTTGGGGTTGTCTCATTTGATCATACAATCCATACACATTGTTTAGCATATGAGAGAGATGCAAATTTGGTGTTTCATTTGGAATACTAAGCATTCAATTATGCATGTTGAAGTGGTCATAAAGCTCGCATCAACAGGCTATCTCTACTACTAGTCCTATAGATTTATGTTGTTTTTCTAATGGATTTATACTACTTCGTTCGATGTGTATTATCTATTTCACTTATTATAGGTAATACGTAGTTGCAAGTATATCTGAAGATCTGAATTTATGTCTTCCTTAGATTGGCATCTCTGCTCTATTATTTTCCTAGATGATCAATGTGTGTCTTGGAGTTGCTCTTTATGTATTTATATGCCCCCCAAGTTGGAAGAGACATGTCTTGCCAATCACATCTCTAATATTTCTCTAACCACACCTCTTCCCAAACCATGCCTTTTAGCTAATCTGATTATATCGTATCTTTTCATGACCGACTCCTAGTTTATGCCTTTTGAAAGTCAGCTATATTTCTAATTTAGTTAACTACTATTTATTCTTAATGAGTCGGCCTTCATTTCAATTAGTTAGTTGTTTGTCCGTATAAATAGCCTTAATCGTAGTCCTTGTTAGTTAAGAAAAATTGCCCTTCTTTAATAAAATCACTGCTATTTGATTGTTGGGTTCTTGTAATTGGGGCTTTAGACAAGGGATATGACATTCTCATTCATCCAAAAAGAACACAATGAACTAAACTCTTCTAGACTGAGAAGGATAATATGGGCTATATTGGATGTGTGACATAGGTTAGCTAGGCATGTCAATATTGTTATCTCTTGATGTCTTTTACACACATGTATTTATTAATAATTATATTTTAGTTTCCTAGGTTTCTATATACATTTATATAGAATTGAGGTTCATATATTTTTGACATGTAAATGACCATCAAATTTAAGTTGAACGATTTTTTTGTTATGTGCTTACTACATCACAACCCCCCTGTTGCCCTTGTAGTTATGGCTATTGGTCTAATACATATACTATTCATTTTCTCAATGTCCTTTTGCTAAAACTATTTCGAAAAAAATCATCATTGCCTAGGCTAAACTAGCAAATAAAGCTACTATTGCTTGTCTTTGGTTTTATTGTTCTGACAATACATGTCAAAGTTCTTTAGGATGTTTTGGTTAGTTGTTTCCATGCATATCCTATGGTTTTTATGAAAAACTGTCAACTACGAATGATGATGTATTTAAGGGTAAAAAGAGGGCGCCTATTGACTTGAATAGCAAAGACACTTTCTTCCTTCTTGCTTTGCAAATTGATATTTTTCGTAAGGTTCTCAAGGCTGAATTAAAGTAGATTTTGGAGAAAGATACACTCACTGTTTAGAAAGAATGCTAGTGAGATTAATGCATTTTCTTGAATAGGTTGTCTGATAGAATCTTATTTGGGATTATGGTTATGGGGGTGATGATACAACTCCCATTGTTAAGAACCAGAAGTTTGTAATGTCCCTATTGTGGTGTTTTCACACCATCGCCCCATTGTAAATGGGGACCCCCTCTTTTTGCTTTAGTAGTAGGAATAGTGGTCTTAGGTGGCCTTAGTTGGTGACAATTTTCAAGTCTCCAAGTCTGAAAGATGAGTTTGGGCAACTTTGGCCTGCCGGGTAGTCAAGTCAGTCAAGAGATGTGAGTGAGAGTTGGGCTGAGCTAGTCAAGGATATGGAGTTGAAATCAAAGGATTTGTGATGTGATGAAATAAGTTAGAACCTTTTGAAAATCCCCGTTCCAGTTCCAATTTCATCTTAGAAAGTCAGGAAAGGTTGTGAGAGGTAACACTAATGGAGGTGTGTTGAATTCTTAAATTTGGCTAAGTCTGGAATTTTTCAAAAACTCCCAAAATCTAAAATCTTTATTATAAGTCCTATGAACCTGAAACCTATCTGAAACATCTTGACAGTATTTATATAAAATATAACATTTAAGTATAAGAAAGGGAATAAATATAACTTATACTTAAATATTATATTTTATATAAATCATTCTGCCCTCTAAGCTGAAGAAACTATGTGATAAACTGGGAGTTAACTTGCAAAATTAGAATCCTGAGAGTAGGTCAAAATCCAACCATGTCTCAGGATTCACAATCCCGACAACCCCCAAAATTCCACCGAAGTATTTCAGCTCCAAATTGATGTAGGAGGATCAAATTTGAAGGAGAAGAGGTGAAAATCAGTCAAAGACTTGGTGGGAGATGAACAACCTTGAAAATGAACATGGATAAAATCAGATGTCAACAAATTTCAATCCACTAAAATGCAGAGCGTGAAGTTATCCCTAAAAATCTTATTGAATAGCTAAAAGGAGCTAGAAAGAAGTGAGTTGGACAAAGGAAAGACAAAGTGGAAATGGATAAAATTCCTGACTAGGGGGCCGAATCCGGCCCCTCGTCAGGATTCATAATCCTAACTTACATGAGATTTCCGCCCCCTAATCTACAGCAGCCAAAAGAGGTAATTTGAACATGAGTTGAGTTGGCTTTAAGGCAAAATAAGGGTTTCAAATCCATGGCGTCGTCAAATTGAAATCAAGCATGGAATGATGGGATTTGAAGTCTAAATTGAGCACAATCAGATTATCAATCAAAAGGCCAAAGGGACAATCCCAAGGGAGGGGCGGAATCCACCATCCACTCGGGATTCTTAATCCTAACATATAACTAATTTCCACCCTGCACTTCATAAACCTGACTTGTATATGAATCCGCCTCTCTACTAAGCCAAGTTTCATGAGAAAGAGGAGGTGAAAATCGGATCCATTGCCTAGGGAGTGAAGTGTTGGAGTGGAGAATGAGTCTAAGGCCTCAATAGTGAAGTTTTTCAAGTTCAATTACATCATAAATCAGACCGAAACAAAGCAAAGGATCGGGTTGTTGGGAGGTTAGATCAAACCACAAAGATTTGTAAACTTGAAAATGTGAAAGTATAATCCAAAGAGGGGGTCGAAATCCGATCACCTCTTGGGATTTTTAATCTCGAGAGGGGGCAGAATTCTGCCCCAATATACTAGCGAAGTCCTGACTTCCATGAGAATTCCGCCCCAAAATAGAATGATTTTGATGTGAAATCCAAGCTCTAAACTGATCAAAGTGAGTGGAAACAAAAATACAAAGCAAGATGGCGATGAGATTTGTGGAAATCTCGATACATATCAGAGCAAAATCTGATTAAAAGGGAGCTTCTAAATGCTCAAATACAGATCGCAAATTGATGAATTTCGACCAGCAAAACAAGAGTAAAGTGCGGAAAACAAGGTGAGGAAGTGAGGCCAATTTCAACTAAAGCAAATGACATTGAACTAATCCTGACTAAGGGGCAGAATCTGCGCCCTCGTTAGGATTCCTAATCTTGAGACCATCCATATCTCCGCCCAGGTTTGATTGAGCTTAAAATAAGATCGCGTGAACTTGTTTGGGAGTTTAAAATCTTACATTTCACCCTTATTGGAAGTCGGCTTGTTCATAAGCATGAAAATGATTAATTTAAAATGATTTGATTGGCCAAACTTGAACAAGTCGGCCCTGCCTAAAGACAGACCCTTTCACCTTGAGGTCGCCTATATAAGAAGGGAGAAGGCATTTCATTTCATCAACTCAAAGGCAGATCGACTTCTCCAAATAGCAGCAATTTCTCAAGTAAAAGGAGTGACATTGAAGGCATCCCAAGAAACTAATATCTGATTTTAGAAGTAAATCAAAACTTTAAACTTGCAAAAGATGCAATCTGGGCTAAAAATGAGGAAAATCAGATTTCGAAGTGTGCTAAAAAGGAGAAATCTAGGTTGTAACAAGAAAATCAGACCTTAGGCAAGTTGAAATCTTGATCAAATTGCTTTAATAGAAAGAAAAGTTGATCTATATGCAATTTCATATTATGTAAGTGTTTATGCTTATCATTTTGTGAGCTTGATAAAATTTCCCTTTTGTTTTTGCAAGGTAATCTATGAAAAGGGAGAAGCTTGGAGAACGTGGAGATGATGGCAAGGCCAAATTCAAGACTACAAGCAAGGAGAAAACACATAGATGCTACAAGATCAAGTTTAATACTTCAAGCAAGAAGGTGCTCGAAGACATGAAAGATGAAGCTCAAAGTTGAAAATACAAATGCAAGGCAAGATCAAGATGGAGTTGTCCGAGAAAGCAAAGAACAAGGAGAAAGAAAAATCAGAGAAAATTATCACCAACTTGAATTTCCTCCGGAAATCCAAGTTTACTTTGAAAGATCCAAGTGCATGAAGACTTCATCACATCAAGAAGATCAAGGTCAAGGAATCGAAAGAGACATCAAAATTTGCAAGTACAAACAAGTTCAAAATCGTGGCAATGAGAAAATTTCCAAGAACAAAGATGGATCAAATTTGAGAAGATGAAGCAATTTGGAAATATGCCATCACAATTGAAGACTTGATAATGTTGAGTATCAAGAGATATTTTCTCATCACCAAAGGATTGATCAAGCCTATGAGATAAGGATGTTGAGGTGGCGCCCACTTGTCTTCAACCAATCAGAAAATTCTAGTTACACATGTTCAAGCACATTCAATCATATTATGCCAAGTGTACATATTTTCTCATTGGCTTTCAAAAGCACTATAATTTTCTTATTGGCCCACAAGGTGGTGCCTTCATGTAATTGGATGATAGTGTGGCAACTCTAATTAGGGTTTGTAATGGATCAATCTTGGCTCCTGATCTTGAATTGATCTTGGCCCTTCATTGTAATTGAACAACTATAAAAGGCCAAGGCCTTCTCATTTGTAACTCATTAGTTTTAGAGGTAGAATAGGAGACTTGTTGAAATTGTTGTCATAATGCCATCAAAGTAATTGTTGATTCATTGTTGGTCTTCATGGTGGATTACTTGTGTTGCTTTGGAGTATTGCATGGTTTCTACAATTCCTCACTTAGATTAGGATTTCATTTCATGTTGTTTCGAAGTATGTTTAGTTGAATGGAAGTGATTTTAAATGCATCTTTAGTGAACTCACTTAGACCAAACCATTAGCTACTTGTTGACTGTAAGTTTGCCTTGCGTGGTCGAATGGCATTTATATGAACTCAACTTCAATTATTGCTTGCACATTGATATGCATCGATGGATGATGTTAATGAAATGGTGGTAGTTTGAACATCTTACATTTAGATTCCCATGGCTAAACTAAGTAGAGTCACAAAGACATCTAGTATTTATTACATTCTAGTAGTAGAATAGCTTTCTAAACCCTTATCCTTTGCAAGCAGTCGTTTGATTGGAAGTAGTTGAAGTAGTTGATATCCACAGGATAAACAGTGTACGTCCCTTTGTGATAACCAGCATATCACATCATAAAAACTGAGTGAAAGTCTACAATAAGAAGGAACCTTGAGGTTGTCTCATTTTATCACAATTCATCTACATTGTTTAGCATATGAGCATACTTATTCAAGAGAGAGTTGGAGATCTGGTCTTTCATCTTGGAACACTAAGTATTCGATTTTGTACGTTGTAGTGGAACAAAACTCATATCAACAATCCCCACTATTGGATCCTTAAGCTTTGGGACTATTTTGTATAACTTTGACTGTAAGAGACTTCTTTCTATTAAAGTTTATCCTCTAAATGAATTTGCTTAGTAACAATCTGCTGATTACAAACATCTACTTCCTTGTCATTAATGTCTTAGTAACAAATGATGAAGACCTTAGCTTTGTAATGATTAATCTCATATCCAAATGCTTCAAATACAGATATAAACTTGTAAATTTTAACTTCAAGATTTAAAGCGACGTCAATGGTACATGTAATATAATCTTCACAAAAGATAAAATTGTCTCTTTGAGATTAGCAACTTCTACACATTAAAGGGAGGATCACTATTGCTCGTGATAACATCATAAAGTTAACTCTTTATGGAAATAAACAGTATTCATAATTGAAGTTATCTCACTGTAATGTGTTGCATACGAATTTGGTTCTGCTCTTGAGCAATCAGGGGTCTCCAGTAAGAAGAGAAATGGAGCCACGCAATACCTCCAGCAAACCAGAGGCATAGAAGAATATGATGATTTATGAATTAGATGCCTTCCTTCCCTTGATCGCAGACTGTAGTATAGTGTTCGCAGATTGTGTTTGGACGTTTTCCTCTTTTCTGTGAGCTATTCAATGAAGAGATTGATTTGTTGGATATCTTCATATGCAGTATGGTGTTCGATGCTAATTCCTCTCCTGGAAGCGATCAGAGATCTCATGTGGTTTTTGTTGGCTAGATATACTTGGTTCCTATTTTTTGCCGTATGTGATTACTTGTCTCTATCGTAAGTAATGTTGACTGAGTATTTTTATTACTAATTGGATTATGGCCAAACATGTTGATTGGATAATAGTTGTTGATTCGTCTTTTAGTGCTCCCTAGTCGATGTCTCATTACAGATTTTTTGTATCTCTTCCTAGCTTGTCATTTTCCTTTACTATATACGCACATAGGGTGAAAGGTAATGGTCGCAATTTTCCATTTAGTCGCTTGGTTATAAGTAATGTTTATATTTAGTATTATTAATATATTTAATATATAATATTTGTATTATATAATATTTGATATATTTAGTATATATTATAATATCTTTTGATGGTATATATTATAATATCTTTTAGAGTTGTATTATAATATTTAATTAGTATAAATTTCTATATTTCAAAAATTTGATATATTCAACTTATTTATTGTAAAATTATTATTTATTTATATAATATATTGGGTTATCATTTTATTATCGATTATTTATTTATAACTATATTTTAGTATTATTTATTTATTTATTTTCATACTTTAGTAATTTTTATTTTTTTGATCGGTATACGTTAGTATTATTATTGTTAGTAATTTTAATATTTTAATCTTATAATCATTATTTATTATTATTAGGTCCTATTTAGGAAGGGGACATGACAACGTTGCTACTTCCTGAGGCTATGCATGGTCTAGTTGTGGGCCACTCTATTCCTGAATCTGCTACTGAAAGGATTATAAATAGCCTTCAAGGCTTTACCAATATGCTGGCCAATAAGTACGATTTGGTCCAAAATGCTCTTGACCAGATTGTTGTTGGTAAAGATAGTGTACTTCATATTCCTCCTTTTTTGGCTGATGTTCCTCTCCCAAACCTTGGATATGGAGCAATTTATGTTGAGTGGTTGGAGGATCTTTTTGAGAAACACGCCAAATATCTAATCCCATATATTCAAGATACTATTGAATACTTGGATGAAAGAAGCAGGGGTCCTCCCAAGGAAGTATCATTTAGGGATTAGCCCCTCCTTAGTCACTGGATGCTTGATACTTTTTTAATATTGTTATATTCCTGAATACTTATTTATATATGTAAATGGTGTAAATTTTGTACTCAAATGCCCTTTGGAATCTTTAGACAATCTCAGTCTTAGTATGTCTTAAAACAGCAATGCAACTTAAATCTACTATTAGCCTGACTGTTGTTTTTCCAAATGCTCATTTAACCACGGGCACGGCTTGCCCTCCTAGGCATAGACAATTAGCAATTGTCTCCCCCGAGCATTGTTGCAAGTCCATAATGCAGATCATATATTTTTTTTGTTATTATCTCACATAATGAGATCACATATCTCATTTATATGTGAGAGGTGACTCTTCACCAAGGGTTACCACTCTTCACATGTGGCCCCATTTATTAATATAACTATTAATATAATACATAACTATTATAGTTATATAATAATAATATAATAATTATATTAGCAATATAATTATTACATTATCAATATATTTAAAACAATATAATAATTATATTAACAATATAATTATTATATCACAATAATCTTATTTTATCACAATCTTGATAATAATTATGTCAGCCTGTGGATTCCGACCACAGCTACAATAAACATCAACACTCCCTCTTAGCTAGGGAGGAATCCTTCACTTCATATGAGTCACATAGTGACATCCACCATAGATATTCCCAGAGGGTCAATCCATCATGGCTACACCCGGGAGTGGAAATACAAATGAACTCATCATCATGGCTACTCCCATGGATGATAAATAAAAAATAGATATCACCTCACCGTGACATCAACCATTATGGCTTTCCATAAATATCACCTCACATGATATCCACCATTATGACTTATGGCTTAGAGATATCTCCACGTAATATCCACCATTATGGCTTCCCATAAATATCACCTCACGTGATATCCACCATATAGACATTACTTCACGAGATATCAATCATCATTGAGAGATCGTCACCTCACAATGATGGTAAAATGCATAAGTGTTTATCATTGTGAGATCGTCACCTCACAATGATATTTACCATGGCTCATCCAGAGGGTAAACACACAAGTACAAGAAAATCACCACAAACTCTCTTACGTGGTGTTGTCATGGCGTCACACACATGACATCCACCATGAGCCATATCAGAGGATGGGTTCATCATGGCTTCTCCCATGAATGGAAACATAAATGAGCACAAGTGCCCATCACGGAATCACTCAACGTGATGTTGTCATACGACGTGCACCATAGCTACTCCTGGAGGGTGAATAAACACAAGTGCTTAATCATGGATTATCTCACATGACATCCACCATGGCTACTTCCAGAGGGTGGAACAAGGGTTGATACCTCAAACTTCTCTCTCTCAAAGAAGAATGGTACAAGGGTTGATACCTCAAACTTCTCTCACAGAGAAAAATACTACAAGGGTTGATACCTCAAACTTCTCTCACATAGAAGAATGCTACAAGGGATTGCAGCTCAAACTTCTCCTTCACAGAGAAGAATTCATTAACAAGGGATTCCACCGCAACCTTTTCTCTCACAGAAAAGAATGCATTAAGAAAATCTTCATGATGATGTGGCTCCCTCTGAAACTCAAGTTCATGCATCAACCTCCTGACCTCCTCGTCCAAGGTTTCCTTTAATGAAATGTTAGACTCCCTCTAAATCTGATATCAACCTTCTGACCTTCTCGTCCAAGGTTGCCTATGATGGATTGTCAGACTCCCTCTAAATGTTAATTCTCCCTCTTCGAAGAAACTGATCTAGATAAGTGTCGTCAACTAAGCCTCAAGTTGTGTCTTCATTCTCCAACCTGCATTACTTTCACACAGGATGTATCAAGCTCTTCTCTTGAATGCTCCTTGATCCAACAAGTATCCATTTATTCAAGAATATCATGACCTAGGTATCCCCATGAAGTCTTTCCAGCCTACACACATGGAACTGTTGATCACTAGAGAAACCATCTCGACATGGTTCACTCCCTCTGAACCAATATGACCAAGATCCTTGGATGTCAACTGAAGCAGATTCTCTAGTTGCTCTCTCTGTCATGGAAGCATACCCTGCTCACATGATACCAATCATGGAAGATATCTTGCTCCAAGAGACTCATTATCTGACATGATGCACATACGGCTGAAAGTGTTAGATCCAAGACCACCTTGGACCTACTATCATAAGATTAGACAGGAATATGTAATATGACCTCATATTTGACTGGTGGATAGTTGTCCCTTAAATCTGCAGAATAGATTGAGCAATGACTGATTGATAAAACCTCCTTTCTTGGCTAACTTAAGATACTTGGAGAGCTCCCCCTATGGAATATATATATTTATATATCGAGCCAATCTGAATCGAGTATATATACTATTCCATTTTCTATCTCATGTTCGGTTAGTGACAAGTTGTGATCAGTCATGCATCTCTTATGTTAATCACCACTCAATTGTTCATGCAAAATCATCCACATTGAGACTTATAATTGTTGATTACTGGCCACTAGTAAAACATTGTTTTCCATAACCAAATTACATCTAGTAAACTGTGATCAATATCAATTTGAATCCCTTATCCTGGCCTCAATATCTCTGGGATCTGAAGGCTATTAGTCTGAGGAATCCCACTGAATTTTCAACACCATGAAAATTCACTGTATGTTCCGATTGCAAATTGTTTTCCAAAATAATCATCTTGCATATATCATCTGTGTGTGGGACATTTGCCTTCCCTGAAGTATGAATGATCATATAACAGTGTCTCGTAGTCTCCCGCAAGTAGTAATGGTCTATTTTGTTCGTCACTAATAGGTTATAACACTGGATAATCTCAGTTCTAGTCAATGTTCAGTTTATATAATTTAGGTTTGCAGTCTATAAGAATGATAATACCATTCAACTCGGTGTTTCTGGAGTGACTTGGGAGTTTCCAGATGTTGTACCATTATTCATTTGATATTGGCTTGTGTTAAAGACATCTCCCTTGTTTCTACTTTGTCAGCCTACTTCATCCAATGAATTGTCGATTACAGACTCCCTCATACACAGTGTATTTGGCCTGCTTGATAGACTTTGCATTGTAAATTATATGATGTTCGACTTTACATTCTCCTTCAAATATGGTTGTTGTCGATTATGAATTCTCATTATAATGTTCCCATCCATGCGCTAGAAATGTGTATGTAATGGTTGGCTCTTCCGCAAAGATATCAATCATATCCATATCAGTTTTATTTGCTTGGCTTCCAAGATCCCAACGTGAACTATATAGTCCATCAATAATATGCGCCTTAATAATAGATCTGTCTTATATGATGCTTGTGTCGATGATAGTGAGTAATCGATGTTGCTTCTATACTTTAGATCCGCCTACCCACAAGCAGCTCTTTTTTTTATATTCAGCCACTATGGAAGGATCTTCGATACTCCTATTTGTTCTTCTTTCAAATGTTTGTATGCTGACTGTATTATATAAATGTTGAGTGAATGATTGTTGTCTACCAATTCGATGAATCTATTTCACGGAATTCTTTGTGCAATGAACCCCCGAATTCCTTTCATTATCCATGAATGTACCTTGTCAAACTCAGTATAATTGAATTGAAATAAAAAACAGGGTTGTGAGAAAGATGTATGTCTGGATATATTCTCTGCACGGTAGCATATGAAGACAGCATCTCACAACCTTCATATAGCATTTCAGTCGTGCTAATTCCACCTGAATCCCGCTATCATGATTATTAAGTTCTTAATAACTGCAGCTGACGATTCTCTCCTCTTATGATCTATGAAGAAATTTATCTACGCTTTGGTTGAAACCATTCGACAGAAATTTCATACAAATTGGAGGTGATACTTTGGAGAGAACCAAAATGGCAGATGGAACAATCCAAATACTTTCCCCGCAGATTAACTCAGATGCCACAACGGGAACAAAAATCTCTGCTTTCTTGAAGTTTGGTTTATGCCAGACAAAAAAAAACAATGGCAGTCCCCAAACACATATCAATGGCAAAATAAGGACCCACGTAGAATGGAATTTCCATGGCCATGGGCAGAGGAATATACGGAGCTATTCTCTCAGGAATTATATCATGAATGGCATTCAAAAGAAGTGAAAACGCACTGTAACAAATAAACACACAGTTCTCAGAATGGCCATGTTTCTGTAAATGGTAGCAAACGGCGCTTTGTATTGCATAGCAGGGTTTCCCACATGAAAGGCCCTAAAGAATAGCCAAAATGTAAGTGGCGCTATTATGCAGCCCATTGCGTTTCCAATCAATTTGCTCACAAACATTGATCTTGGTGAAGAAAGCGTCAAGTGCCCAGTCTTGAAATTGTGCATTAAATATCACAAGGCATGCTTTGCTGTTATATTAAGTGCAATTTCATCAGGGATTTTTTATTTTTCGCCAAACTCCACTTGCCATCTGTATTTTCGGAAGAAGCCGTGTAAACTACTTGTTCTTAGCAAACTGCCCCAGAACATAAGAACCACTCAACATTAGAAAGATCCCTAAGACCAAGCTGCTCCGATACCATGTTGTTTTTCCAAATGCTCATTTAACCACGGGCACTGCTAGCCCTCCCAGCCATAGACAATTAGCAATTGTCTCCCCCGAGCATTGTTGCAAGTCCATAATGCAAATCATATATTTTTTTGTTATTATCTCACATAATGAGATCACATATCTCATATATATGTGAGAGGTGACTCTTCACCAAGGGTTACCACTCTTCACATGTGGCCCCATTTATTAACATAACTATTAATATAATATATATCAATTATAGTTATATAATAATTATAATAAAAATATAATTATTACATTATCAATATATTTATAACAATATAATTATTATATCACAATAATATTATATTATCACAATCTTGATAATAATTATGTCAGCCTGTGGATTCCGACCACAGCTACAATAAACATCAACACTGACTACCCTTCATAATTCTAAGTGGAAAGCTATTAACCATATGAATATTTCAGTTTCAAATAATCTAATCCGAAAAGTTTCTTTTGTTTTCTATGTACAAATAAACCCTGTCAAATGATGCCGTGATTAATAATATTAGTCAAAACAACCAGGTAACATAAATTCAGTTATTTTGAAGGCAATATTGTTATGTATAAAATTTGTTGATGTAAATAAAATAATAATTGTAAGATACAAAACAATTGGAAAGTATTTATTGCATAATAAGAACTACTAAAACAACAAGAGGGCAGTGTATTGCATACTTGTTTGACAAAATTTCCAAGATGACTGGAACTTTAGAAATAATATCATCTATAGAAGCAAGCTCAGTAACACGACAAAAGGCTGCAAAAATAGTGAGGGCAAGCTGCAAATATGCTTCTTGATGGTCTTTATTAAGAATATTTCCGGTACTTTGCCCAATTCCTGCATGTTGAAAAATACAAACATGAATGACTTAGTAAATGGCAATATACTTAAGGAATAGCATTAATAGCTGGGCACAAGTAGGTTGCTACTCATTTTTATGTCGTGAACTAGCAAGTTCCTATAGTAATCCCAACAGTCTTTCAAATATTAACTACGAAGCCATCTTCTTTCAGTGTGTCAACCGAGAACATCAGGACTAGAGATTAAACTACAAATAAGTTCTGTCAGTCAACACACTAAATGAGTTGGCTTGGGCCTACAAGGGTACATATCCCTGTGATTCATACACAAACACACTAAACCAATTCCTACATTAATAAAATATTAAAACTTATCCTTGCCTGGATTAATTAAATGAAAAAGAATTTAACTACTTTTGCTTAATTTGCATTCTAATAAATATAGTATATAAAGGATATATTTTATTAAAAATATATAATTTATGGACAAGATGAACGATATATAACAGAGATATGAATTAATAAGAGTCAATAGAGATGCATGTACAAGAGAGGTGAGCATATAATGTTATATATTGAAATGTGTGATATATGATATCACATATATCATAGTAATATTGAATGTATATGTGTTAAATCAATCCACATTTCATCTTCATCTTTCAAACATCTGTTTTTGGCCTGCCAATATGCCAAAATTTATGGTCCATGTTTATTAGTATATATTGGATTGGGAAAATAATTCTGCTATTAACCAGCATGAAATCTCGTTTGGATTTGTGTGAGTGTGTCTAAAGCAACTAAACAAGTTTTGGCTTATTTTATTGTCTGCAATCCTCTGGTACATATGAAGACTTAGAAATGACAAGGTAATTCAGGGCAAATGGAGGAACTTTATGGATTCTCGCTCTGATTTTGCTCTCCTCTCCATCATTTTACAGGTTACAATGATCTTGAAGTTTCCAAAAGACAGATTCTACAAGCCGCTGGACAGTGGGGCCATTGTGATTTATAAATCTGACATGAAAAGATAAAACAGTGGCCAGATCTGAGAAGATTGGTGGCAAAGCTTCATAAAATGAAGATGAACAACAAAAATTAGACTATATGAGCAGGCGCCATATTTATCCCCTTAACTTTCATGCAAGCAGTTCTAGCACCACCTATCAAAGGAAAAACGATGATATGGAACTAGAACATGAACTGAGATTCAAAAGGAGTCATCCTGAATGGGATGTTGATAATGCAGGAAAATAGGGTGAGAATGAGGATATGAAATGTTGCTCATAGTAATGTATGTTAATGTATTTAACTTAGTGTTGTGACCTTTTCACAACATTGCCCCATTGCACATGGGGACCCCCTCTTTTGCTTGGTAGATTAGTAGTTTGTTTAGAGTGGTCTTAACTTGGCAGCCATTTTAAAGCCTCAGGTGTTGATGAGGCACGAAACTTGGGCAATGAGGAATGCAAGCCAACTCCTAGTTTACAAGTCTGGATGTTTAAGAGAGGAATTTCAAGGATGAAGCCATAATCCTAACACATATGAGATTTACGACCTCCTATGGTGACATGCCTTAGCAACATGGAGAATTTGCTCAACCTTAGTCAAGTTGTCCTCAAGAATGTGAAATTTCCAATCAGGTCTTGGACTTATCCTTGTGCAATTTTAGAATGAGATCAACATCTTGAGTGAATTTGGGAGTGAAACTCAATAGGCAATGGAGTTTTAATCCATGATGAATTTCCAACCTCCTTTGAAGGAATAATCCAAACCATAGATCCATGACTCGGACTCGCCTATGACTCGGCAAGGTCAACTCGACCCATGACTCGGCTATGACTCGGCAAAATGAAAAAACAGAGTTTTTTTACGATTTAAAACTTGTTTCATGTACCCATTATTGAATAAAGCTTAAAAACATTATAACATAATCAAATAGAAGCTAATTTGATCACATACATAAACATACATCCATCACATAAGTACAAACGTAAATTGTAGCTGAAAGAAATAGAAAACATAGATATGCAGAATCATATATATTGTCAAATGTTTATAAAATCCAAGAAATCCATGACATCAAATGTTCCCAAACATATGTGTAAACAATACCAAGTCTATGGCTCAGGCTCTAGCTCAACCTCGACCTCAGAGTAGTTCATCTGCCTCCTACAAATGCGTCTAAGGTAGGTCCTGGATGACTGACAAGCCATAGTCTCTGCCTATAAAGTGCCACTCTGATCAACATCAACTGAACAGGAAACTGATCGTGCTCTATCCTCCTCCTCTGCCGTAGCCACAGCCTCAACCTCTCTGTGTGCCCGGTCAACCTACTCATGGTCCTCCTCAATGAAGACAGGATTGGTACACTCAGTGAGCCATTCAAACTCTGGATCAATCTCTACTAGAGTGATCGGAGAAGAGTCAGTGTCCAAAATCTGTCTGGTCCTAAGACAGAGGTTGTAATGAACGAAGACAAGATCATTCAACCTCTCCACAGACAATCTATTACATGGATGTGCTCAAACATGGACCAATTGCGCTCACATCCAGAAGCACTACATGGCTGACTCAAAATACAGATGGCAAGTTTTTGAAGGTTTGGGGTTGTAGGCCCAAACATTTGCCACCATCTATCTGAAATAAGGAAAAGAAAAAAAATCAATATCATTTCCCACTTAAGGATAGATTATAAAATCAAAATGCATAAGCGATAAACTTAAGAATCTTAAGTTTAACATATATTTCTAACTGGCTGCAATGTTGTCCTTGCGTCTTTGCACATCTTGCTTGCGAAAATTGCCCCTTGTTCATTATTATACGCATCTGTCTCTTGCACTGTAGATGTGCTAGACATCTTTTGCATCACTGAATATAGGCCACTAAGAAATTTCTCATCCGCCTTGAAGTAATAAAGGAAACGAAATGAAGAATTGAGGAAATAAGTTGCTGCATGGATGGGCCTCTGAAGCTGGTTTTGCCATCTCCTATCAATGATCTCCCAAATGGGGTCATACTTATCCTCGACTCCTGCATACCTGGATCTAATGGCCTCCTTGGCCCTATCCATGCCCTCATATATGTAGCCCACAGAGAGCTTCTCCCCATCAACAACTCGTAGAACTACAAGGGGCTCAGTGACTTGCATATAATATTAAAAAAAACAGTTAAGTCAGAAGTGTGCATTAAAAATTTAAAACAAGAAAAATTGCAAAGTTGCAAACAAAACAAAAATATATTAACCTGCATGATCTCTGCACAAGGGGTCCAAAAACCTGGCTCATCAAAAATACAATCTGTCACATCCATCCCTGCAATGGTCGTAGCATAGGATGAGGCAGTCCACTCCTCACCAACAAACATGCGTCTAAAAGTTGCCTTTGATTTCAACAAGGATTTTAGTGAGGAAATTTGAGGCAAATCTCATGATACCAAGACGAGCCAACTCCTTTTGCCTCATGTATTGCCTCATCATGCTAAGGACCAATGCATGATTGTAGATAAACTTGCCAATGTTTTTGGCCTTATCAACACATGATTTGACCCATTCAAGCTTGCCAATATCCTCTAACATGAGGTCAGGGCAATGGGCCGCACATGGAGACCAAAAAAATGCAGGTGCCTCTCCATCAAAAGTTTACATGCAGCAATTTTAAATTAATTAGAAATTTAGGTGCTAAGAGAATTTTACATAAATTCGTAGATAACTCTCCATCAAAACTTAAAAAGTTAAAAGTTTACCTGCAGCAACATAACTTGTTGCATTATCCATCACCACTAGCACCACATTTTCTTCCCCCGCCTCATTTATAACTTCCTCAATAACCTCACATAAGTATGTGGCATTCTTCACAATTGAGGAAGCATCAATAAACTTCAAGAACATGGTGGATCCTGAAAATAAAGCAAAATAATTATCAATTATCATGGATCAATCAACAAATCAAAATAAAAATTAAATTATTCAATGCATTTAGGGAAGATCAATCACCTCCACAGGAAACAAGAAAAATTAGGAGTGTCCTATTCCTCCTATCCATCCAACCATCTGTCATGATGGTGCAACCCTTTTAGCTCCAAGACTATTTGTGGTCCTCTAGCTCAACTTTCATATCATTAACCATTTCTAACAAGAGGGGGCCACTTAACTCAGCATTAGTAGGGGCTTTAAAGCCCACCCCACAAATGGTTACAGCATCTATCATGCCTTGCCAATAAGGAGACCTATCACAAATAGATTATCATTAATCATTAGACAAAGCATAGTTCAACTTCAAACTATAAATTTTAAAATTTAATTTTTAACTAAAAGCAATCAAATAAAAATGAATTACCTAGCTGCAACAAATGGAATGTTGCAAAAGTACCAAAACTTGTAAATTTGTTTTCGTGCAGCATCATGGACCTCCTTGTTCCAACCCATGCTCTCAAGTGAGGGTTGTGCACCAGGAGTAGTGCATGGCACAAAATAACTGTCCAACTTCGATTTCTGAACT
This sequence comes from Thuja plicata, assembly GCA_018584345.1. Taxonomy (NCBI): domain Eukaryota; kingdom Viridiplantae; phylum Streptophyta; class Pinopsida; order Cupressales; family Cupressaceae; genus Thuja; species Thuja plicata. The sequence goes on from MU227291.1 coordinate 2,775,967, forward strand.
CTAGGGCCAAGGGTAATAGTGCCACTAGGAGCAGCAGTAGAAACACTAGCACTAAGACGAAAGAGAGGCATGGAAAACCCTCTCCAACACAGCCTAAAGATGTGGATGCGGATGCGGATGCGGTTGTGGTTGTGGATGCAGATGCGGATGAATGGGAGCCAATAGCATTTATCTCTTCCCATTGCCTCTTTTTAGTTTCCTTTATTTCTTAACATTTTCTAACCAGAGATAACAGAAACGAATTGCCTCGGGAGTTGCCTTTAAACATGGGTCAACATCATTGCCAGGTATGCCGGCAATATGGTATTTAAACCTATTGATGCCACCATGATAAATTTCTTTACAAAACGAGCACTTTGTTTGGTTTTTTTGTCTACTAGGAAACTCTTCAGTATATTTCCAAGATTCACACTTTGGAGGCATTGGGAAGAATTAATGTTTTCAAAAAATTATGCATGCTGCAAGAAGACAAAATTACAAATTTGTGCATTGTATTTTAGAAAAATCAGCAAACCCTACATTTTTTTTAGAAAAAATTGTAAAAACATGTTTACATTTTTTCTTTAAAAAATCAAGGGTTTGCTATTGTTCTACTTCTCTCATTGAAGTGTGCAATTTCTATTTTAATGGAAAACATTCAAGATTTGGAAAGTTAAACTTCAAAAAAAATTTAAAAAATGAAAAATCCATAAACATACAAAAAAAACCAACAAAATCTACAAAATTTAACACTTACCTCTTTCAAATGAGTTGAGAAGTCTTGGAACAGCTGCTATGGACTCCTTGATGCTCTCAATACAAACCTATGCCTCCCCGATGTGATTTTGTGGACTCCTAGATGCTCTGCTTCCCTGCTGGTTGCAAACCTATGGCCTCTTGTTTTTCTTCCTCTCTCACTTTTCCTCTCTTCTTCTCATAACAAGCAAATAGAATGCCTTTTAGGGCAAATTAGAAAGCATATGTATGACCAAAATATAGGAAAAAGTCTTTATTTTTTTTTTTTTTTAATACAGTCTGACTGCCGCCGGTCAGGTCATAGCCCATGGACCCAGCGGGTCATGGCATGACCCGCTAGGTCTGCGAGTCATGCGGGTCATGACCCATGACCCGGCGGGTCATGCTGGCGGGTCATGAAAACCCGGCCAGCTCAATTCGGTCCACGGGTTGTCAAAACATGCACAACCCACGGCGAGTTATGGAACACTAATCGAAACAATTAGTGGATTTTGACCACCTTCCATGTATTTAACCTAACAAGGGTTTAATTTCTGACTTGATCTTGTGGAGTTCTATAGAAATGAAGTTTGCTCAATGGGAAATCCAAACAAGCATGGAAATTCCAATCTACCTTATAGTAAATTCCAGACCCTTAGTGGATTTTCGATCCACATAAAGCATTATTTATGTCCTAATGAAGACCAGATTTCCGACCACCATCATGGGGAAAATCCAATCAGAAGCCTAATTTCTGCCCTGTGATGGAGTGGTCCAAGTCAACTGTTAAGATCTTATTTTCATTTTGATCAAAGTCTCTAAGTGTGAGGCAAAGTTTTGATGAAATTCCTAACACTTGGTGAATTTCCGACTTGATCTTACGCAAATTCTCAACACAAAATTTCCGACCAGCGTCAAGTGAAATTCCTAAACAATGTCTCATTTTCAACCTCCTTGAAATGATTTGTCCAAACAATCATGAAATTTGCCATCTTTATCCTGGGCAAATTCCTAGCATAGGGTAGAACTCCGACCTGCATATGAAAATTTGTCCAAACAAGTGTCTGATTTCCACCCATTTTGAGAAAGCATTCCTTGCACATGGCTAGAGTCCAATCTCCTTCTATGGAAAATTTCAAACACTTGGTAAGATTTCTGATCTAACTTCATTGTTTGTCCTAATGAGGCATAGATTTCCGACCTAAGATATAGACAGATTCCTAAAGACGTCCTGATTTCCGACCTAGGTTGTGTGGGGATTCCAAACAAGCACATGATTTCCAACCTGCCTTGTGAGAAATTCCAAATGAGCGTGTAATATCCAACCTGAATGAGGCATTTTATCCAATCACATGCCTAATCTCTGACATATTGAGCATTATGAAAAAATCCCAACAACTAGCGAATTTCTAAACTCATTTTAGAAGCCCTATGCACTATGAATCGTTCAACATAAATTCCTAATGAGCGTCGGACATCGTCCCAATCAAGGGCTAGGATCTGAATTGCTATCAAAGTCGGCTTGTTGGGAGTGAAAAGAAATGCAAGTAAACTTGTTTATACACCTAAGAAGGTCAGCCACCCTTCGAGATGAGACACGCCTCTTCACATGAAGCCTATAAAGAAAGATCAAAGGCAATAACTTCAACATCATTTCAAACACAAAGAAAATCAATTATGAGCAAAGAAGATAGGAAAGTGTGAACCTGAACAAGGCAAAACAAAATCAGAACTAAAGATATCAAATACAAGCATCAACCAAAAGCAAAGTTCAAAGAAAATCGTCAAGGTTTTCCAATTGGCAATCTGATTATAAGCAGAAAGAAGTGTGAATTTGGAGGCAAACTCAAAAGTCCGATCTTTTGAAGGTGCTAAATTAAATCAAAGAGGTGCGAAAATCAGAATCTCTACACCTACAGCAAGTAAGGACCCCTGCAGAGGGTGGCTCCACCTCAAACTTCTCCCAGAGAAGAATGCATTATCACCTTGCCTACTGGCAGAGGGTGGATCCACCATAGCTACCCCCAGAGGGCGGAACAAGGGATTTCACCTCGAACTTCTCCCTCTCGGAGAACTTATTAACAAGGGATTTCACCTCGAACTTCTCCCTCTCGGAGAAGAACTCATTAACACAAAATATCATCAAAATACTGAGACTCCCTCTCAACAAAGGCAGCATTCTCATGGCTTTGATTATCACAATACCAGGAAATTGGCTCTAATGTTTGTCAACAATTTTGCAATCGCACAGCTACACAAGCTTGTTGATCCTCTGCAAAGGATATAGCACTCCCCCTTTATCGCTCAAGCTCCCTCTAAATCTTATTTCCTCCTCTTAGAAGAAACGAACACAAGATAATCTGAATAGATTCTTTTTACTTCACGAGTCACCAACTCAGCTTAGGCTGCAATCTCTCATCATCCTTGTGCTCCTTGATCCATCCTGGAAGCATTTAGAGAGATTAGAAATAGACTCAAACTAGATCCCAAAGATAAATATACAGACTAATACAAGAAGCATACAAGATTCACTATTCCCAACGTTATTGCATGAATTAACCTCATAAAATTCATGATCAATATTCAAAGGTATAATCATAAAATACTTATCTCTTCATTGTTTAATCTTCCTCACAGCTCAAGCACACTACAAGAAGACGAACCACCCTTATTGCCGCCTCTAATCCTTTGATAATAAAAAACATTACATGCCTACCCATGACAGATATCAAATCTAAATCTCCAACAGCAACAATAAATTGAAGCCTCTTTAACATCTTCAGTAATTAAGCTTAGTTTCTCCTTAATATCGAACCAGCTCTATGAACATCTACAAATTACCGATCGACCACCCGCCCCTCTCTTGAGAGAGTTAGAGTTGTCCAAGCTCTGATATGTAATGTCCCCTTTTTCAGGCACATTATTTTTGTTGCATCGTTAGCCGTTTTATCTTGGCCCGATAGGCTAACCAGGGCTTGACTGGGGTCAATATGATATTTGGCCTAGGGAATTCTAGTTTCAGGCCAATCAGAGTAGTTTCCGCAGGGTTTACAGATACTTACTATTTATAGTAAGTCGACAGATTTCAATCTTCGTGGCATTTCAGTATTGGACTTGGAGCGTATCGCCGACAGCTTTCCGGCAAGCTATCACACGTCATCTTCCGAGTTCGTTTGGTCATCCATTTTAATGCCAGAAGATTTCATACTTTATTATTATGTCACTTTATTATTAAATGATGTATTACTTTAAAGTGACAAAAAGTGGGAATATGAAAAGACAGAGAAGAGAAACTAAAGAGTCACAGCTGTTGCTTTAAAAGAAGGAATGGAGACTCATTTGAGATATGCTTAGTTTATGAATTCTTTTTCTCTTAGAGAATCCAAGAAGCTCCCAGCTTTCGATTCTGAAACCTGAGGACGGAAACCTTCAGGCTTTCTCGGTGGATTGGACGGAAACCCAGTTCATCTCTGAGGTGGATTCACGACGGAGTTCACCATTGCACTTCCAGGTTCTTGTCATTTGATCGTACTATTGCATACTGTAGTTCAGATTTGAATTGTTTTGAAATCCCATTGTTATTGTATTGTTGTTGTATAATGCAACAATATTTGTTGAGGGTTTTAATGGAGCATATTGCTGGTTTATTGTTGTTGAATCAATAGTTTATTGCATGCATTTAATTGTTTAAGTTAAATAAGATATATTTGAGGGATTTGGGAAAAATACCCGGTTTGGGACATTTCAGTGCTATCAGAGCCATAAATCTTGCTAGCCTATGAGATTTTCTTCAGAAATAAATTTGCAAAAGAGTTTTCTGAGTAATAGATTTTAGAATTTTTGGATATTGGAGGTTTTGATATTTGTCGTTCCTCTAAAGTTGGCTTGAAAATCATTCACAAGTATGAGTTGAACATTTGAATAAATATTATTTGAGTATATCGTGTCTGAAAGAATTGGGCATTGCCGAGAATAAATGTGTTCCAACATTGTCACGAGCCATTTATGGAGATGTAGCTTCGATGCATGAAGGTTACAGGTTTGTGTAAAAGGGAAACAAAAATCGATTTATCAAAGTATGCCATATCGCTTTCGTAACTGTGTCTAGAAACACAGCAAAATATAGAACGTTTTTCAAATGTCTGTGTAGCTGAGAGTCTTGGAGGTAGAATCGCAGAAGTAGTTTCTTACCTGGGTGAGTGGTGTTGCAACTCCTAAGTCACAGTAGTCGTTTTTTGGTTATTTGAATCTGTGAGGAGTTGTTTAAGCGTTGGGTTGAAGTCTGTCATGAGTTCTGAGCCGACTAACATTGTCGTGTAAGAAGTGGAAATATCGGGTTTAGCAGTGATAATCTGGAAGTGATCATTATCGAGCTGCTTAGAGACTCGCCACCGGGTTACTATCTCCCATGACTGGAGTAGTGCAGGGAGAACGAAACAAAAGGTACTGCGGGTTGGAGATGTCTGCAACAACTGCGAAGGAAGGCAAGTCTGAGACCGTGTGGGCAGTGGCATCTCAGTTGGCCATGACTGCATTGTGCCCTGACTTCACGTGTCATACCTCCTACGGGGAGTCCTCACCACCCGAGCATTGTGTAGACTGGTTGAGTAGGCGTTAATATTGGTAAACCGTGGTAATGTCCATGAAGCACATAGTGCACAGGAACCACGTATGAGATCAGCTTGGAAGACCAGAACGGTGGAGGAGAGCTGAGACGGCAGTAGTTATCAGTGGAAGCAAACAATGAAACAATAGTTGGATGAGAATGGAGTTGTCATGGAGTTGATGAAACGACTATAGTGATATCGAGTTCTGCATAAAATGTTGCTTAGTAACCACAGTTGGAGGATGTTACACATTGGAAGCAACTGGTGTTGGCATATTAAGCCGTTGTCACTCACTCTCTCTAGCAAGGCCCGTCCACATCATTCAGTTGATTTATTGTAGTGATACCAGCCCAGGTGTATGACGTTAAGACTACGCATGGGATACACAGTTGTCATTATATCTGGTGACGTTGCAGTGTTAGAAAGAGACACCAGTAGACACGGACCAACATCTATCTCCAGCAATCACCTCCAGTAGCTTACAGGACTACACAATGGCACCCAGCAGGGATACGACCAGTCTTGTAGACTGGGTTCAACGTCATCTAGGGTATTAAGATTGGAATTACACCCAGATTGAGAAGGAATGCTGTTAAAAATGCTGAAGGGAGTCACAAGGGAAAAAAGGAATCACTCTGTTGAAGATCATTAAAAGATTAAGCCTCAGAATGGTTATATTATGTTAACTGTGTTGAAGGGTAAGTGATGGTTTATTTCACTAGTTTATTTTGATCTTGCGAATGCTAGACATTGGCTGTAACAAAGGTAAGGTAACCATGATGATTGAAATCCAACAGTAATGTACAGCTAAAGTCAGATTTGGCAAGGTGGGAGAGGATTCCAGCATCACAGTGGAGTTTCAGTAATTGTTTCTTGATTCCTGCAGTGTATATGAAGACCTTGCTAGAAAAATCTTCCATGCTCTACAAATTATAAAAGGAAGAACAAATGGTTTGTGCGTGGTTCTGAAGCGGCTGGACTGGAATTACATACATTCTGGAAACACGGTGACAGTTCACGATAATTCTTCTTGGAATTCAGAGTGGTTTGAAGCTGTGGAATCTTCATTGCCTACCTGGGAGTGTCACTTCTGCAGTTTATATTTAGGCAGCTCACATTGTGAATCTTATGTATTCATAGTCTGATTGTTCTGACCAAGAATAGCCTCCTGCTAGCAACATCTTGGTGCATTATTTCATTGTTCCTTTTGGATACAACATTCCATCACCTAGTTCTATTATATACAAGGTGGTAACAACAAAGTCAATAGATAAAGACATACTTGTTGTCAACAGAAAATTTAGGCAATGGAAAATCTGGATGGGAAGGTGTTCTCAAAGGAATTCAATGATACCTTCAAGGGTGAACATTTAAGGGACCTGCAAAAAGAAATTGAAATAGGGAATGAATTATATTGGCTTGGATGGCAATTGGAGAATATAAAAGTTATGGGAGTTGTGCTTGTCAAATTGGAAGAGATAGATTCATATCTATCTAGGATAGACCCGACTGATTGCAGGCTCTTCAATTGGACCTTGCAGCCCTCAATGGTTGTTTTAGTCCAATGCAGGTTTATGGAGCATCCACATAAAGACGTTAGTCTCTCAATCGCCTCATGTCTTAGTGAGATCACAATGATTACAGCCCCTATTACACCTTATACCGATAACATTGAAAGCGGGTATTACAGCTGATTGTGGACAGTTTAGGTGGACTAAATAATGATAAAAGTCCTACCTTTGGTAAGCAGGCCAAAATCTAGGAATTAATCGCAAGAACTAAATTTTATTCACATGATGAATCTCGGTTGTGATAAGATGATTCAACAGTTATTTCAGTGTCTCCTAAGTAATTTCAGGAAGCATCATCCAGACAGGGTAAAGGCTTGCATGAAAACTATCATGTCCTTGATCTTAGATGAGGACAATGACATATGTAAGCAGTTACAATCAGATTTGTTGGCAATCTGGAGAGGGGAACAAAAGACCTCACCTGTGGCATATGAGCTCCCAGCTGAATTGATTGAGCATAAGGCTGAAAGGTTCAAAGCTTTTATGACTGAAAATGAGCAAATTTCAGTAGCCATACAGGTTACAGGGTCTCCGGAAATGAGCAAGAACCAAATGAGAAGAGGGCAGATTTGTTCTACATACCAAGGGGCTTGGTCTCTTGAACATGTTTGTGGTATTATGCAGGGAAAAGATATGGTTAAAGATGGTGACAACCAGTTGGATGCCCTTAACAATTCATGTCATGAGGAATTGTTGGATGACATAACA
>MU227291.1:2790769-2815711 GCA_018584345.1 Thuja plicata
CGTAATGACGGATTTGGAACGAATTATACAGTGAAATATCGAATTTGAGACGAATTCGAATCGAACCCGAATTTGCAACGAATCGAATGTCGAATTTTGAGTTTTCTGGACGAATCCGGTAACTTAGTAAAAGGAGGTAAAGGTGAAATGAGGATTCATTCTTGACTTGTTATTTTCAAAGAAACTTTTCCTTGAGAGCTTGAGAGCTTCAGCTTGCAGGTTCAGTAAACCATAGGATGGAAGCCCTAGAGGTTTTGGCTTTTTGGACAAAAACCCATATCAGCCCACTTGGTGAATTCATCTCAGGATTCACAGTTGCACATCATTGATTAGTTTTCATGAAGATTTGTTGATCTATCTTGCAAAACTTCAGAAGGTTTGTTATCTTTTGTATGGAGGCATTCCAGGTATGTGTTACATGATGACATTGTGCATTTTTTTATTTGTAACAGCAGCAGGTGTTTGTAAACAGCAATACATTTCTATATCACAAGAATACCCATTGGCTAACTTTGATTCTATGTGTTTCATCAAATTAATTTCCTTGAAAATCGATATCGGTAATCTTGCATGTTCATTTTGCATGTTTGCATGTTGCAATATTACATTATGATGAAGCAAAACATGAGCAAAAATCTAAATCTAAATCAGATTTGAAGCATTATCAGAGTCTGGGATATTTCAATGGTATCAGAGTTGGTGATCTTGCCAGCCTATTAGGGATTCAGTAGTACTTCATGTTCGAACATTTCGAGTTTGAGTTACATCATAAGGACAGAGGGTTGTTCAACATTTCTGAGCATGGGATTTTCAACCATAGTTTAATGGGTTAGAGTTCTCACAATGGTGATAGATGGTTGTTTCACACTATTGATCACAAGGACTTTAGTTTGGTCCTTTAGGAAAGCATCTGGTTGGAGGATTTGGAAGGGTTGGGATCAATCTTTCTTTGTTGGAGATCAGTACAGTGATGAGATTCCATCGTCCTTTGTAATTGAAGTTACTTGCTGCATAATTTTGAGTGGGATTTCCATCAGCATATGGTGAATTGACATGATTGTTGTGCACTTGTAATGATCAATTTTCACGTCCATTGGAGCTCTTTCAGATTTAGATGGACATATGGTGTTGGTGGCATGATAAAAGACAATTGTTCCTCCACTTTTTGTTGGTGTGAGAGCGTGATGATATGGGATCCTGGCATTGGCATGTTTGGTGTACTACTTTATTGGGATAATGATGAGTTGCTTCACAGCTTTGGGCTTAATGATGTTTATAGTAAAGTGGAGCAGCAGAAGTTTGGAGGAGGTACACATGGGAAGACATACCAAGGTCCTAGATTAATTTGGGATCTAGGTATTGATTGGAATATTTGAGCTTAACATAGATTTGATACATGTGATTGCTTGAGGGCAAGCAATCTTGGGGTGGGAGGATTGTAATGTCCCCTTTTGTCCAAGTGATCACCTAGAGGAGATTATTAATCGTAGGCTAATTGGATTTATTTAAGGGAATAAATTAATTAATTAAATGCAATGTTATCCAGGGATGCGTTTCCGGCATAATTTGACCCGTCCCGGAAACAGGGACATCTCGAAAGCTTCCGGAAACCCATCCCCTGGCTGCCCATAAAATTAATGCTTGAATTTTGATAATGTGTTTGACTTCCACTCTCATGTGAACTCTCAATTTAAATTATTTAACACAAATGTTAGATGTTAAGGTTCTATAATGTATATAAGCATGCTTTATCCATGTTTTCATATGAATATTTTAAATTTCCCCAAATTTTTTAAATTTTCCCTATTTTTTATAAAATTGTACCCAGTGTCATCCCCTGCTCAAGGAAAAAAATCCGTCCCGGAAACCCATTTCCCCGTCCCCCCATCCCCCTGTTCTGGAAACTTGTGGTAACATAGATTAAATGTTAAATAGTCCTAAGTCCTATGGGATTGTTTAAATTTAATTAATTAGCAAGTTGACATGTTTTATTTATAAAGTGACTTTATAATAATGTCAATGACAAATTATAATGTAAAGTCACTTTTGAGGGGAAAAAAGTAAATTAAGAAATAAAATAAAATATTACTTTCGAAAAGGAAAAGCATTATAAAAGGAGGAAAAGGAGAAATGAGGATTCATTCTTGACTTGTTATTTTCAAAGAACCTTTTCCTTAAGAGCTTGAGAGCTTCATCTTGCAAGTTCAATAAACCCTAGGACGGAAACCCAAATCAGCCCACTACGTGAATTCATCTCATTATTCACATTGATTAGTTTTCATGCAGATTCGTTGATCTATCCTGCAGAACTTCAAAGGGTTTGTTATCTTATGTATGGAGGCATTCTGGGTATGTGTTACATGATGGCATTGTGCATTTTTTTATTTGTAACAGCAGCAGGTGTTTGTAAACAGCAATACATTTCTACATCACAAGAATACCCATTGGCTAACTTTGATTCTTTGTGTTTCAACAAATAAATTTCCTTGAAAATCTATATCGTTAATCTTGCATGTTCAATCCACATGTTTGCATGATGCAATATTACATTATGATGAAGCAAAACATGAGCAAAAATCTAAATCTAAATCAGATTTGAAGCATTATCAAAGTCTGGGATATTTTAGTTTGATTTTCTATTACTATTGGTATGAATATAAGAGTTTATTGATGTTGTAATTTCTAATGTTTCAGAACTATTTGAATGTAATACTATACATAGTTTGAAGACTCTCCAAGTACTCTCCAAAACTTTGCAACTGCCAAATCCCTGAGCTGGCCGAGGCGATTCGACCAAGACTTCTGGCCGATTCCTACTCCAAGATTCCTGAGTCTTACACTCAGACTCCCAAGTCCTGAGTCTAGGCTCTTCTAGTGCTTGAACATAATAGACATAGCAATTGAAATTTCAAATTTTGAAAGTTTGAGTGTTATATGACGAGTGCAATGTTTGAATTATGACAAATTGATAATCAAATTAGACTTTTACATTCTTTAAATGCATTGATTTCTTTTTGTGTGTAATTATGAGGTTTATTTTCGTCAAGTTGTGTCGAGTTCTTTGCCAAGTCTCGAATCCCGAGTCCAGGTCAGAATATTGGGCTGCCAAGTCGAATTTGAGTACAAGTTTTCAAACTTTGATACTATCATTGTTGAAATAAGAAATTCAAGAAGCATATATGTCATTTTCTATTCATTTGTAATAAGGAGATAAATAGTTTTATTTAGAATGTGATGCTAATGCTAATATGTAAAAAGTGAATTCAATCTAGTTATTTTATTACAATAATATCTTCTTCAAATATTTAGTTTCTAATTTAATGGTCACTCTAGATATTGCAAATATCTTGTTGAATAGATTCTTTCTATTCTTCAAATGTTTCTTTTTAGAAACGTTTCCGTTCTTTGTTAATAATCATTCGATTATCCCATTATTCTATCATCTGGCCTGTGTAACATGGTATCAAAGCTAAGTTTTTAAATTTTCTCGAAAAATTTTATAATTTCATTTTGAAATTATCTGAGCATTAAAAATTTTCAAAATTATTTTTCTGTGGGATTTTGAGAATTGTTTTTTTTTTGAGAAATTTTGGGTTTTTTCGCTATATGTTATGTTCGTGGTTGTCAGCATCTGCAACAATCTGGATTATTTTTTCACCCGTTTAGGGTTGGAAAATCACATTTTTGGTCATAGCTTGTTTTGAGCATTGTTCTCAGCCGCCATAGACCATTTTCATGGTCTACCTGCAAATGACGGCCCGTGCATGAGAAACAACGCCAAATTTTCTTCGTTCTTTGCAGGCATCTGTATTTCCTAGGATCAAACGACCATTTTTTAGGTCGTTTTTGTTCACCTCGATTGTTGTTTCTGGTTGCAAACACGATAGTATTTCGTGTCGTCTGTTCTTTATATGATCCTGTGTGCCAATCAATGGTGTTTTGCGGCCCCCCAATCCGCACAGACATTGTTTTTCTCTAAGCCCACACCCGTGTGTTGTTTGTTCGCAATTTTTCTAGTTGTGGTTTGTCTTCTCCAACGCCTTTTTGCTGCAGGTTTCTTACATGCTTTGAAGTTCTTCGTCTCTGTTAATGGTTTTGTGATTTGTCGCGACGGCTCTGAGATTCACGACTGTGTTGTTTTGCTCATAAAGTCATGCGTCATCTGCAAAAATGACCATTTTCTTGATCGTCTTTCTTCTACAGAGATGTTTTTTAATATTGCTAATGCAGATCATAGCTCCTACTGCGATTTTCTTCACAGATTTGTGGTAATATTTCTTCTTTTATAGACCGCCATTCTTAGCCGGCTAGGGTTTTTTCAGAAACCTTTGATTTTTTGGCTGAGTTGCAAATCTTATTTCAGATACTTGGTAAGTTTTTCGAGACCTCAACTGGGTTGCCTTCAAATTTTTTTGGGTGTCTCGTTTTCCATGCCTCAATTTTTGTTCCAGTGGATTCACATTCTATTCACATATTCCTTCTGGGTTCTTTGAGCTCTCTTCTGGGTTGCTTGCAAAATTTTCTAGGTCTTCTGTCAAATCTGCCTCAACATCCGTGCCAGCCATCTTCTATTCAGTCGCCAAATCTGCACCAAATCTCTACCTCAGACTTGTTGTTCTACTTCTTCCTCGATATTTGTGCCTTCACTTGGTCAACCATCTTTGACCTTTGTTTTCGTGATGGAGACTGACAAATATTCTACTCAAGGGTCATTTTCCGGAACACACTGTGCACAGCAAATCCGATATTTATGCCTTCATGGCTAAAAGACTTGCAGATCATATTAAATCCTCTGCCAGGTACATTGATTCTCGTGCCTCCCACCATTTCACTCACTATCGGGATTGGTTCACCGATTTTCATCCGTTCTCCGATTCAGTTATTTTTGGAGGGGATGAGTACATTGTTGTCGGAAATGGCAACATTCAAATTCAATATGGAGGAAGGAACCTGCTTTTCCTCGATGTGTACTACGTTTTGAGCATGGAACTCAACCTTCTTTCTGTCGGTCAGATTCTAAGACTCTCCTTGGCTAGATGTGAGTCGGTGACCTTCAGTTCCCATCAATGCAGAATCATTGATTGCAAGACTCAATCTACTGTTGTTGTCGGTCTAGAGGATCATGGTCTTTTCAAACTTGTTGACTTTGGTGATTCTTTGGAGCTTGCTATGGCAGCCAGGCGCTCATCTATTAGTACTCTCCAACATCAGCGGTATGGGCACTTAAATGTGCATTCTCTTTCACAGCTTGTTTGGGAAGATCTTGTCATTGGCCTGCCAGAGATTCAAACCCAGAACCTCGGAGTTTTCGGAGCATGTCAAGCTGGGAAGCAGCACCGGACTCCATTCTCGAATGACGACGTTTGGCAAGCCTCTAAGGCATTACAATTGATTCATGTTGGTCTTTGTGGACCTATGGCTACTCCTTCTATTAATGGGTCCAGGTATTTCTTGCATTTCGTTGATGACTTTAGTAAAAAAATGTGAGTGTATTTCCTTCATCAAAAATCAGAAGTGTTTGTTTTCTTTCAAAAGTTCAAAAGTTCAAAGCATCAATGGAAAAAGAGTTTGGTCAACATATTGTTACTCTTAGAACTGACAATGGTGAGGAATTAAGTTCTTCTGCTTTCTCCCATTTCTGTGAACAACATGGCATAAACTGTCAATTAACAACACCCTACACCCCTCAGCAAAACGGTGTCGTTGAGCGGAGAAACTGCACAATCACCGAAATGGCCCGGTCTATGCTAAAACACAAGCATGTTCCAAAGAAGTTTTGGGCTGAAGCAGTCCACACTATCGTCTATCTTCTCAACCGCTCTCCCGCAGTGGCTATAAAGAGGATGACTCCGGAAGAGGCCTTGTCAGGTCGTAAGCCCAGAATCAGTCATCTCAACGTTTTTTGGCTCGACTACATTTGTCTGGATTCCTAATGCTAAACGCACCAAGTTAGCCAAGAGCCAGAAACTCATGCTAACTGGCTACAGTGATAATCACAAAGCCCACTACCTGGTTGACATCGAGACTAATCATCTCATCTTCAATCATGATGTAGCCTTTGATGAGGAACGAGGACCATTTCAGCTCTCTCCTCCAGTTATGAATTCAGAAGATCAGTCTCTCCAAGCTCAAGACTTGGATATTTGTCTTCCATTAGGTCTACCTGATGGGAGGGCTTCATCTGAGAAGGTTCCAACTGTTCCTATTCTTGCCTCTCCACCAGTTCCTTCTCCAACAGGCTCACCTAAACATGCAACCACACCACCAGATTGTTCTCAGGATTCATCCGATCTTCTCTTTGATGATGATGACCCCCTTGCTCCTCCTGCTTCAGATGTTAGCACTTCTACTCTCCGGCCTAAATGGTGGGCTAAGATGATTGGCGATCTTCATGATGATGAGTTCATCGAGGGTAGAACTGCTCGAAAGAAGAGCAAACCTTCTAACTCCGTAAATTTTGCTCTTATGGCCAACATTCACAGTGTGTATGAACCTCAAACATACATAGAGGCGAAAGGGATCCCTGAGTGGGAAGAAGCTATGCAAACTGAGCATCATAGCCTGTTGAAAAATAACACTTGGGTTATGTCAAATCTTCCTTCACGAAAGAAACCCATCAGCTGCAAGTGGGTCTACAAAGTCAAATACAAAGTTGATGTTGCTTTAGATAAGTACAAGGCTCGTCTTGCTGCCAAAGGATTCTCTCAGCAGGAAGGAATTGATTATGAAGAGACCTTTGCTCCCACTGCAAAAATGAGCACCATCAGATTAGTCCTTGCAATGGCGGCTCAATGTGACTGGAAGGTCCATCAAATGGACATCAAGAGTGTGTCCCTGAATGGTGAATTACAGGAAGAAGTGTACATGACGCAACCTCCTAGATTCAAGGTTGTCGGTAAAGAACACCGGGTCCTCAAACCGGTGAAAGCACTCTATGGCCTCAAACAGGCTCCTCGGGCATGGAACATGAAAATTGATAAGTATCTCACAAATCAAGGTTTCCAGAGGAGTCCTTCTGACTCAGATCTGTATGTTAAGACTACTGGTAGTGATATCATCATTCCAGCTATATATGTTGATGATTTGATTATCACTGGCAGTTGTGAAGCGTTGATTCAGGGAATCAAACAGAATTTCTGTCAATCTTTGGACATGACCGACCTTGGACTTCTTCACTACTGCCTAGGTGTTGAGGTTTGGCAACAGTCACATGGCATCTTCATCTCTCAGTCTAAATATGCACGGGCGTTGTTACACAAATTCCGAATGCAGGACTGTGAAAATGCATCTACACCTATGGAGTTTAATTTAAAGCTGTCAGCCAGATCTGGTTCTCTTGTTGAAAATGAATCTGCATTTAGGCAACTAGTCGACGGTTTGATGTATCTCACCGCCACTAGACCCAATCTTCGCTTTGTCGTAAGTTACATATCTCGCTTCATGACAGCTCCCACTTCAAATCATTGGGTTGCAACGAAGCAAATCCTGCGTTATGTCAAGGGCACTCCTGATTTTGGTATCCTTTATGGACGAACCAAAGATGCCCGACCCATCGGTTACACAGACTTGGATTGGGGAGGCTCTGTTGATGATAAAAAGTCTACTTCCAGGTATGTCTTCAGTTTGGGCGCAGGTGCTATCACTTGGACCAGTAAGAAGCAGCAGGCCGTATCTTTTTCCTCAATAGAAGCTGAATATCGGGGAACAGTCAAAGCAGGTTGTGAGGCAATTTGGCTTCGTAGGATGCTTTCTGACATCCATATGCCTCAGGCAGGCCCTTCACCCCTCTTTTGCAACAATCAAGGGGTCCTCAAACTTGCCAAAAATCCTGTCTTCCATGAGCGCACTAAGCATATTGACATTCATTGTCATTTTATCCGTCAGTTGGTTGAAGATGGATCCATGGATTTGCTGTTTGTTCCTACAGCTGACCAGAGTACTGATATTCTCACCAAGTCCCTACACCCAGAGAAGTTTGTCAAATTCAGGGGGCAGACTGGTGTAATTGATCGATTGACCATTAAGGGAGGGTATTAGAATAATATCTTCTTCAGTTATTTAGTTTCTATTTTAATGGTCACTCTAGATATTGTAAATATCTTGTTGAATAGATTATTTCTATTCTTCGAATGTTTCTTTTTAGAAACATCTCGTTTGTACATTCTATAAGAACGTTTCCGCTCTTTGTTAATAATCATTCGATTATCCTATTATTCTATCATCCGGCCTGAGTAACATATTTAAGATCTGATTTGAAAATTAGAATTCGATATAGATATGAGGTCATCCAAATAATAAGCGTTTGTAGAAGGATTAAGACCAGATTTGCATAAGCATGTTGATTGGGAAATTGCAACAGACCAGCCAACTACCTCAGCGTATAATTTATATTATAAATATTTTGGCATTGGACCCATAATAAATGTATCAAAATCAGCCAGCCCAATGTTATTAAGATGCTAATATTAGGCTTTTGTCAAACAACAGCCACAAAAAAATCATTTGTGCATTGCTTTCAGTGGGCATCAAACTTCTCAGAGGATCAGATCGAGTGGAACAAACAAGTTTGAGATAAGCAAATAAATGTTTTGAACAGAAGGTCTGAGGATGGAGTTATGTCAAATCCTTGAGACTCCATACCGAATAGAAAGAAAGTTTTGGCAAGTCAACACATAATGATAAAATACAGCAAAGAAAGATTTCAAACCCAGGAGAAACATTGACACACAGCACTGTGAGTGCACTAGAAATCTAGAAGCTATGCCAACATCAGTCATCTTTTGTAGCAAATCTCAAGCATCCCCAGGTCACACCTACAAGCTACACACGGAAACAACCCAGAAGCAGGAAGCCCATTTCAGCTGCTTCCTGAGAATCTTGGGTTTTAGTCCAAACTTGGTAAATGGGTACACATATGCAGCAGAAAGGCAGGAAGTTCCAAATGCATTTTAGATGGAGATGTCTATGATTCTGGGTATCTGTTGTTAATAGCTTCACATCTATTGCTAAGGTCTGAACAATTTGAATATTGGTGTCTCAACTCCTGATCAAAAGTCAGATGTAAATATTTAGGTTTATGTTGAAATCCATGTTGCAACCCAACAGCCACGATTACAAGAACGTAGTCATAAAGTACAAACCCTTCAAGAGAGTAAAGATAAACAAGAGACCTAACAATTAGCATAATCTCAGTTATAAAAGAGCATATAGCAAAATTGGAAACGAAGCTGCCTGCTAGATACTATAGCACAAGCAGGACATATCATCTACTTTCACATGTAGCTAATGCAAGCATGGATGGGCATGCACATATGCACACGTGGATGTGCACATGCTCACACACGCTTGCATGTGTCTCTACATAAGCGCACATGCACACATACTTGCATGTGCTTACATCCACAAACACAAGCATGTGCACATGCACATGCGCCACACACTGACACACATCTATGCAGATGAGCACACACATACACACACTGGAGCATTTACAAAGTTCAATTGTTATATCTCTTGTTTGCTAAAAAATGCATAGTAACTTGCTGATTGATGTTGTCAAGAAGCACCTATTATCTTTATTCTACAAATTTAAGAATAGAAAGTTTTATTTTATAATATATGGATGATTTTAATGCTCATCTCAGAGCATCTAGTTTAGTGTGTGACTCCATGGAAGGTTGTGGCATTCCTAGTTCTGATAGTTATCACCTCTAAGGCATTTTTGCGTGGGAGACAAGGTGTATGATATATTTGATCAGTTAATCCATAGTTAAGCATGATGAAAATACTGTATGGTCTCTGAATAAAGTCTCTAATCATAGTGTATTAACCAAATCGCATAAGCGACATTTTAACCGCAAGAGGAAAAAAAAATAGGGCAGTAGCCATTACAATTTTAGTAAAAGCCAATTTTAACAGCATGAAAAAATACTAGAGTAATACACACAAGCATTTTAGAATAAGCCATTTTCTTACTCGTGAAGAAAAATATTAGAGTAATACCCACAAACATTTGTGTCTGCTTGATGAACATTTCGAATTAGATGTAAACAAAAACTATATTCAAACTCAGAATTTTCCAGCAGTTTAACCAAGTGATTGAAAGAATAATTTAAGAGTCAATCATAGTTCAAGTTACCGGAAAAAGTAGAGCTCACCTGTCTTCAAAAGGCGGTCCAAGAACAGCAAGCCCACTGCATTAAAGACTTTGACAACCGAATCCTTATCATCTCCTTGGCAGAATTTGGTTGCCAGAAGTAGTCCAGCTAGGCGTTGTTCATCCCTTTCACCTCTTAGAAGCTTTAAGCACTCGTCCAACCCATTGCCTGAACCCTACAAAGTACACAGTGCACGCCGTATTTTGTTTTAATGTTTTACATTGCCAAACCCTCAAAGTTTTGCAATTGAAAGAACTGCCTTGTCATGGTTTCACATTTGAGAACAAGTGGAAGGAGGAATTATCGAGCAAACTTGAAAAGAAAGTGAAAAATCTACTTACCATAGCGTTCTAACCAGATAACGAGATTCGACGCCACCTTTGATCTTCTGTAGCGTTTGATGTAGTTTGGTACTTCAAAATCTAGTAATCCCGCTGTATGTGCATGAGTATTATGATATATAATCACACTGTTTTTTTCCTCTACATGTCGGTGTACGAGCGCACTTCTGGAGTCTTTTCAGAAGTTTGTAGATACCAAAAACAAGGTTATTTGAAGATTGTTTAGCTTGGTGGACGTTACAGTTTTTTCCTTTCTTTTTTTAACAAATATAAAACTTTTTAAATTTGTATGTTTTCTTTAGCTCTCCACTATCTTGATTTTTCCTGTCTTTTTTTAACAAATATAAAACTTTTTAAATTTGTATGTTTTCTTTAGCTCTCCACTATCTTGATTATGGATCACCTAAAATTGATGTAAAAACTTCTACACAATCTAATTCATATCTCACAACATCTCACATAGTTTATGAGTTCTATGAGTAGCCAATGCATTCAAAAGCACAAAAGATCAAAAAGTAAATCAATTCTCAATACTATCATTATTTTGATCTTTTATTCTTTTTGGATTTCAATTTTCTCTTGTTAATTCCAATCACTCTTGAATATTTAGCAGTTTTTCTTATCCTTCCTTATTCAAAAAAATTACTTGAAGAGCGTACATTTAAAATCTCAATGTAATTAGCCCAAATATTCATATAAGACAAATGCTCCATGATGTAGTGGTATTTCATTTTAACTAGCTCCAAAGTACAATAGCAACATATTCCATATGCCCACTCTTCTTTAGGCATTGTCCACCTTCCAGTTTCACATCTAAGTTGGTGTGAACTAGTTCTTAGTTGAGCCATAATAAAATTTGTTTTACATTTAGTTTTTGTCTTGTATAGTTATTTTATGCATGGTCATATATGAAGGATTGAAATGCTTGATATAGTATTCTATTTTCCTCCATATTTGGTTTATCTGCATACTTTATTAGATTTATTTTTTCTAATACATATTGATTGCTCCATTGTTATTTGGACACTCTTTTATGTTGACATTCCACTTATTCATCCAATTGTTATTTTGTATCATCCATGTGCTCTCCCTTCTAACCATTTTTTCTTTTGTCATCATTTTGGGCCAACGAGATGGATCCATGTTCTCTAGCCTCTTCAAATAACCTAGCAAATGGGTCAAAGTCAATCTCTCCACAAGAAAGGAATAAGATGATTTTATTTTGAGGCCACTTGTAACTAGATGTTTTTGAAATCTTTATATATGTATCCATTTCATGTTGATGTATTGTCACCCCAAACTTCACACACATATAGCACCATTGACACAACTAACAACCCAAAAAGAGTTTTTGTAGTTTTTCAATCCCAAAATTTATCACATTTGCATCTATTTTGTAGTGATTGTAAAGTCTTTCATCTGTCTTGTATCATTTTTGTTCTAAATGTTCCCGAACTAAACTTATTATGGAAATCAAGGCCAAGATATTTCTAATCATTAATCACTTGCAAAGGGTTGTCTTTGAAGACAAATTCCATATAAGCCTTCTTTCTCTTCAAGGTAAAGATTGTGACCTTGGTTTAAAAAATGTTCACCTACATCTTAACCTCTTCACAAAATAATTCAAGAGCTTTCAAGTGTTCCCTCAAATAGAGCATAGTTTTTGCCATTAGAATAAAATCATCAATATATAGCAGTAGCTCTTTTACACATCTAGTCAAACGAACGCCCCCGCCACCAAACCTTTCTATCCGCTCCTCTTATTTTTCAATGTGTAACCCAAATAGCATGGGAGATAATGGAAATTTTCTTTACCCTAATGTCACTAACAAAGAATTTTGATAATCCTTGCTTGGTTCTAATTTTGGCCCTAACTTGATCATAGAACCTATAGACATTAGCTCTATACTTTTTCTGGAATGCCTAACTCTAGGAAGTTCTACTCCATAGTTTGTTTCTAGGGATAGTATTGAAAGATTTGTTAAAGTCAACGAAGCAACAAAAGATATCCCATACTTGTTTCTCCCAAATATTCTCAATCAAGTGCCTAAGGGTAATGCAACTTGATAAATGGTAGAGTGTTTTGGCCTTAAACTCGCTTTCCCTTTCCCTTTCCCTCTCTTTCCCTCCTTTTCTACCCAAATATTGATTCGACACTTTATCATGCTCTTGAAGAGATTTTCTAAGAAAGGATTGATCATTATAGTGTAGTAATATTCCAAATTATAGGGGTAGTTTCCTAGGTTCCCCCAACCTATACTAACTATTGTGAATCAAAAAGAATCTAAGATTTTAAGATGAAGGCATGGATGATGAAAAGTTGAGAAAGGGATAGTTTCGGTATTTATTGTCAAAGCATAATGTTATTAAGGGTCATTACCCTTATAAAATTTATATATTGTTCTAATATAAGGTTATAAAACCTTATATATTGTATGTTTTATTAAATGTCCCGTTTAAAATAGATATAATATAATAACTATTATATTTTTTAATAATTCATGAAGGGGAGGATTCTCTTGTAAGAACTTTGCATACTCAAGAAGCTTATCATTCAATACAAACTCTAGTTTCCTACAATCCATATATTTCTTTTTATCAATAGTTTAAAACATAATTCTCCAACTATTGACATTAACATCCCATTTTTCAATAGGAACTTTAATCTTTCACATTCATTGGTTATTTTTTCTTAACAAAAGGATTGCATTACAACAGCCTTAATCGTTCAACAATTAACATTTGAGTAAGAATTTATTAGAGTTACCAAAGTTACTACTATTATGATTGTTGACCAATATATATACAATGATAGGATGGTGGTCAGACAAAGTGGAGGGATTTACTTTGACTTATCAACCTCCAGCTTCAATTTGGAAACTAAAAAGGTCCTTACTCACATAAAATCTATCATTGTCTATTGTAGATTCTTTAAGGCCTTGCTAGTAATTATACCAATTAAACCAGATGTTGTTATTATGGATAACTTTCTTCCCTTCTAAGTGGTCAAAGAGATTAAGCTTCAACTTCGTCCTAGACCAATATAAGAGTTCAGTGTATTTCCATTTCATTTTATTGCCTTCTTTTTTACCTTCTCAATGTTCTATCACATTAAAATCCCCACCTAAAATCCAAGGAGGTCTTTCAAATAATACAACCATTACCATAACTTTGTTCGTTCTTTATAGCCATTAGGAACATAAATGGAACAAAGTCCAACTTAGATATCTTTCTCCTTCTCAATAATAAGCTAGACAACTTTGTTATAGGGTGTGACACCATATTCCCTAACATACAAGGCCCACTTGTTGGCTAGAAAAATAGCGAATCCTCTTTTACCCTTTTCATGTTTGGTGACAAATTAAGAAGCATGATTCCATATGCATTTAAGTTTGATGTCCAACATTAAGTGGCTTTAACTTCCCGAAGGAAAACAATGTCCTTATTTCTTACTGAATTTATAAATCTTTTAACAATTTCTTTCCTATCAGTGGATTCCAACCCTCTAACATTTTAAGAAATGCAATACAGTCCCATCTCAACACTCACTTAGAGATGTCCATGCCTACCCTAAAACTATCAAATCTTTTAGGGAGGTTGCTATCAATATCTTTCCTTATGGAGTTAGGAGTAGGATAATTGATTGTGTTGTTCTTTATTTTGTGCACCACAAGACTAAGTTTGTCCATGCTTTTATTGTTTGTTTTGGGAGGGCAAGTCTTGGAAGGTTGAGATCTTTCTATCATAAAGTCCACACTAGGTATTCTCTCATAGTCTTCTATAGGGACCAATACCAAAGAGATCTCTTTGGGAAGGAAGGATTCACGAGAGTTGTCAAAAGTCTTTGAATGCACAATTCCTACATAGGCACCAAACTGCAATTCCTTACTTGAGTCTAAATTACAAGAGAGGGGTGTATCTTTCCCATACTCAAATAAGGATTGCAAGTCTAGTCTTGAGATTGGGTTCCTCAAGTGAAACAATACCATAAGCCCTCAAGGATATGTTATCCACAACTCCCTCAAGGGTGGTCTAGTAACCAAGGTTCCCTTTATTACTATTGTCAATTATCAAATTTAGCTCTAGATTTGAGTATTTGCTAATCATGAGCCTCCATATCCTCAAAACTATTGGAAATACATAAACCAACCAAGGGTTTTATTAGGGCTAAGTGAACAATAAGCCTTCACATGAGCATGTCACTCTTTCATTTGTTCTCAAATTCTATTATAATGTTTTTTAGTAAAGAAGAGGACTTGGAGTTGGGTTTCTCCTTAGGGCTCTATCTAAATTTGGCATTATTTGATATGTATATGTTTGTAAACATTTTGTAGCTTTTAACATCATTGTTATTATTCTTTCTATGGGTTTGAGCCTCCTTCTTCTAGGCAATGTTATTTATGATTTCTTCAACAACCAATTGATGAGCCTTTTTCTTTATAGGTCTACCCCACTTTGGGGCTACTCTAAAGGGTGTGTCTGGGAGGAACTAAAATAAGGGTCTAACCATGGCTACCTTAGAGTTGGTGAGATCAAGGGCAAGAGATGCAACCTCAAAACTAGGTTCTAGATAGAGACGACAAAATCATCCACAAAGATAGTGGAAATGGAAGAAACAAGAGGGGTGAGAGAGTGAGAAGGAGGCTGGGTGGTTGTAGAGGATTTCTTCTCAAGGGGGAGAGATTATTTTTTTAGGGTTCAAAGAAACGGTTTTTCAATACCTTTTGTGACAATCCAATTCTTTGTAAAATGGTTTTCTTTTAAGCCTTGTTAAAGATAGGATAGTTTCTGTGGGCGTACCCTTCCCTACAACAGAGATAATAGACATCCATCCCTCCGATAACTTCTATATCACAAGAAAATATATTATCCTCAAAATCAACTTCAATAATGTTAGGAATATCAACACCAGTGCTGATTGAGAGGAGCATTTTAGCATCCAGGTGAGGTAGGCTAACCCTAGGGTCATCTATCCTTAGCACTTTTCCAATGGAGGCAATTAAATAGGGAATAAGTGACCAAAATAACGAGGGATATTATTAAAATCAACCCATATCTAGGGCGTGACAAAAATAGGACTTCATCGTTTATAGCCTCAAGAGTCATTTGAGAGCCCAAAATGTGCAATTACCAATATTTCAAAATTACTTATTAGAGACCTCCTCTTACATATTTGAATCTTTTAAAAAAATAATGAGCATACCTTTTTGCACTATTCGAAAAATTTGTAGACACCTAAAAATGTCCTTGCATAATTAAATAAATATTTTATTTATTTAATTATTTAATCAAAATTCCTTTATTAATTAAATAAATATTTATTATTTTTAATTAATTCATTAGCCTTTTCCTCTACTATTTAAATAAATATTTTATTTATTTATCTAATTCATTAGCCTTATCTATCTCATGATTAAATAAATATCCATTTATTTAATTATCTAATTATCTAATCTCATTCCTCTTTCTAGTATTACTTGAATGAATATCTTTATTTATTTAATTAATTCATTATCATATTATTTCTAATTTGTGTCCATCAACTTCACTCACATAGATCAACTTCAAATTCATACGCATATGACAAATGGCACTTGTCTCTTCATTTGACTTTTCCACTCTTCATGTTTCCAACATGTCTAGATTTAATGCAGCTTGTGATGTAGTATGAAAAGTCAATGGGTAAAAGTACAAAGTTGTGTCGCACTTGAGGACTATTTTCATCATTCTGGCTGAAACAGTTTCAGCCAGAATATTTTTGGTTGTACATACGTGGCACAAACGTGGCGCCAAGTGGCATCGATGTGGCAAATGAGTTTCAGCCGAAATAGGTTCAGCCAGACCAGTTTCAGCCAAAAATTCATGAGTAAATATAAGCCAACTATATTCTATCAATGAAGAATTGGCACATATTTATATAGGGGGTTTCGGCCAGAACTGGTTCAGCCGAACCAGTTCCAGCCGAAACTCTCTATGTGGCATCCTATGTGGCAGCCAAATAGGCAAAAAATTTAAAATTATAGAACTTCTCACTTATACAACTAATTTCTTCATCAAAACTCAACCATTTTTAAAATCTAAAAATACCCTTTTGTAGAGCTTGGAGTCTAGATTATGGTCATATAATTTTTATTGTGTTTTGATTACATATAATATATTATAAGTTGAAAAACCTTCAAGTAGGTATTTTAACATTGAAGAACATGCTCGTTCAAAAAAAGAAAAAAAATAGCAAATCATTTTGGAAAATTTTAAAACTTATATTTAACACTAGAGGAGAGAGTCCTCTTCAAGAATATATAATTTGTTTCGTATTTGATGTAGATTTGCTAGGGCAAATTAGGCGGGAGACAAAAACTATTAATTTCGGGTAACTCCAACTTTGAATAGTTATAACAGACAAAATATATACCAAAAACCAATCTTTCTTTTGTTTTGCACTAACTGTACATGTCATCTAAAACATATTATGAAATCAGAGGAAAATAAGATTATTACATATATTTTGTTGGTGGGAACTAGACCCTCAATTTTCAGCATTTTTCAGCAATTAAAAAATGGACTTCAAAAATTAAAAAACTATGTCAATTATTATTCAAAAAATTTTAAAACAATTATAGGCATAAACTACATCCAATTTTACACATTTCATCAGTTTACATCATTTTCAAATTCTAAACACAAATGTCACTTTTATGTCGTTAAAGTTTAACAGTTTTGCATGTCATGGTCCTCTTCCTTTGTAAAAGTGTGACACAGGTTTGTACTTTTACCCAATATCTTCTACCTACCACTCAATCTCATCCCTCCATTTGTATTAACCTCTTAATCTCCTTTATTCTCATTATCCCTCGCATTATCCTTACCTATTCTAGTCATCCATTCTTCCACCTCTTAATCTCTACCCTTAATTTTCTTAAGGACTTCTATAAACAATATTTTCTCCTCTCATTTGAATCTGAATGCCTTTCTCAATGCTTTTATGATCTTGCATAGTTGTGAACTTTGATCTTGCATACTTGTGACCTTTGAGAACCCTTTCTATCACCATTATCATCTTACTATCACCATTATCATCTTCATACCTCCATTATCTTGCATCAATTAACCACACTCCATTTAGTTATATATATTATTATGTATGTACTTAAAAATCCAAGAGCAACCCACCTTCATACAAATATCTTTAAGGATAGGAGAACAATGAAATTAAGTGTTTCTTGAATGCATATAGGTATAAATTTATTTACTTTTGTTGTTATGTGTTCGTGAAGAAGTGTTCCATTGATATGATGTTGGTTAGCTTTGTAGATCTAGGGCTCGTGGTTAAGGTTGATTAGGATTTCAATTTCTATTATTTTCACAAACAAAACTTGAATCATAAGATTTATAAGCTGCATATTTTTTAATATTCATCCAAAAACTTTCTAGCAAGGGCCTTGTAGAAAAATAGCTATGTTTTTAAGCATATCTTTTTCCTTGCTAATCACATTAAGCATGTCAAGGTTCAAAGAAACACAAAGAATATAAGGGTTAAGGGAGGAATGCTTACTAGAGCATAGTTTTTTAGAATGACTTCCTGAAAGGATTTTGAATTAGTATTTTCATTGCCATTTTTCATATTGCTTTCTATGTTATTTGCCACACCAAGTGATTTTCCTCTGTAATGTCATAGTACAATCAATAAATGAAGAGCATTAACTATGAAAACTTAACACGATAGGAAAAATGAAAGAAAAATAATTAACAGTATGCACACCCAAGAGCCAAATAGTGTTGGAAATGAGTTGAGTAACTGAGAGGGGAGGGGTGAATCAATTACCACAAAAACAAATCCAAGTCCCTTAGATGTCTTAATCAAACTTATCATTGTTACTCGGTTAACATAGATATTTTGTTGTTACTCAGTTAACAAAGTAAATCTTTAAGATATTAACTGTAATTATCCTTTAGTGATTAAGTGCATAAACATAAAGCATAAATAAAATAACATGTACATAGATGACACCAAGATTTAACGTGGAAACCCAATTTTGGAAAAAACCACCAACTGTAACTAGTTACTATTTTTCACTCTTCTGAAGTGAGGCATGTTAGGAGACAACCTTGTTAAAGGTTACAATACACACTGTTAGGTGTGAGCCTGTTAGAGGATTTATCACCCTATAAGGAGTGACCTTGTTAGAGGTCTTCAAACACTTCAATGTAGAAATGTCACCTTGTGAGAGGATTTACAAAAGACTGTTAAGTCTACTCTGTAAAGATATTTGGATCACTGCTACAATTCTTAGAGAGTAACAATGGATTGACCTGTTTGACGAAGCAACTGTCTTTGTTGATTCAGATCTCTACTCTGGCTTTACACTAGATCCTTACTGATCAAATATTCTATTGCATCTCTGTCTGTTTTGTCCTTAATCAGAATTCCATCTGATTTCGCCTTCACTCTTCATATAAAAAATCTGCCATGGATTTCTTCTTATTACTTCCACTTGCACACATTTAATCCAAACTTGACCTTGTATATATATGATAGGCTTTGTCAAGTCGGCTTGAATAACCTTCCAAATAAATAATAAAACTTAAGTATGTCAGCTGCATGTAACCAATTAAACATAAAATGTAAATTACAGTTAGTCAACTGACACTAAATGCATAACTCGGTTAGCACTGTAATCCTTCAATGCCCAACCATTACTGTAATGCCCGAGTGAACTCAGTTAGAACTGAAAATCACTTTTGTCTTCTTCAATGCCCGAGAGAGATTGGCATACACTAACTGTGCTCAGTTTAGGTATAGACATTTGTGTAACATCACTACATTTGTGTATACATCAATGACAATACACAATTGAATAATTATCATCAACAATCTCCCTATTTGGCATTGATGGCAACACAACATGTCATAATACAAAGAATTATAAAGAAATAGTAACAAGGATAAAATTTATTAATGTCCTTAGCTTCATTCATATTCTCATCCAGAAAACTCCCTTTGTCTTCACAATCACTAAAATACAGATTTCTCCGTCTTACGTTAATCTGTGTTTCTGATAAAATTTCTCTCTTTGTCATCAATAATCTCTCCCTCAATAATCTTTCCTTTAATAATTTCTTTTGCATGACATCAATAATCTCTCCCTGTCTGACAACCAATGCCAAAGACTCTATCCAATGAATTGTAGTGTACCCGATGTACTGATTCACATGCAATAAGCTCTGACAATGTGCATCAACATGTTAAATCTGTTATGTAGCTCGGTTGATGCATCACTAATTTGTCCATTAGTGAGCCTCAGTTAGGGGAATCACCCCAAGCTTTCCTCTAAGATACAAGAATGCATCCTTAGGTAATGATTTTGTGAATATGTCTGCAATTTGTTCTTTAGTATTCACATATTCCAACCTTACTTCCTTGTCCCGAACCAATTCCCTCAAGAAATGATACTTTATTGCAATATGATTGGTCTTAATATGGATCATAGGGTTCTTTGAAATGTTAATTGCACTAGTGTTGTCACAGTAGATAATAATTGGTTCTTTAATTTCCTCCTTCATACCTGACAACAGTTGTTTGAACCATATGATATTTGAGTAATTTACTGTTGCAACAACAAACTCTGCCTCTGTTGTAGACTAAGAAATGCAATTTTGTTTGAACCATATGATATTTGAGTAATTTACTGGTGCAACAACAAACTCTACCTCTGTTGTAGACTGAGAAATGCAATTTTGTTTCTTGTTGGTCCAAGAGACTAACCTTTTTACCAAGGAATAATGCTCCACCACTGGTGCTCTTTCTGTCATTGACACTTCCTGCCCAATAAACATCAGTAAAAGTCTTCAAATCAAAGTTTCCTCCTTTCTTATACCATAATCCATAATCTTCAGTACCCTTAAGATATCTCAGAATCCTTTTGATAGCCATCAAATGATTCTCTCTAGGATTAGCTGAAAACCTTTCAACAATACCAACTGCTAATGTTATATCAGATCTAGTGTGAACAACATATTGAAGTTTACCAATCATGGATCTATAGGTAGTCTAATTTACCTCATTCAAGTCATCATCCTTAGACAACTTATGTCCAGTAGACATAGGTGTCCCAACTGGTTTGGAATATTTCATTCCAAATTTCTTTCGTATCTCTTTGATGTATTTAGACTGAGTAATGTAGATACCATCCTTCATCTGATGAAATTGTAAACCAACAAAGAATTTTATTTTTCCAAATGTAGACATCTCAAATTCCTTACTCATAGCTTGAGAGACTGATTTATATAAATCATCATGTCCAGTAAATAGTATATCATCAACAAATATCTCTACTTATAGTATCTTGTTCTGAGGTCCTTCTTTGATGTACAAGCTACTATTGTCATTAGTTCTCTAAAATCCAATACCTATCAAGTAACCATTCAATCTTTCATACCGAGCTCTAGGAGCTTACTTCAGTCCATACAAGGCTTTTTGCAATTTGCAAACCATATTCCTTTTGTTAGGATCAACAAAACCTTCAGGTTTCTCAATATAGACTTCCTCTTCCAGGATTCCATTCAAGAATGTAGATTTTACATCCATTTGGTATACCTTGAATCCTTTATGTGTTGCATATGCTAGAATAATTCTGACACCTTCAAGTCTTGCAACAGGAGCAAAAGTTTCTCCATAATCAATACCCTCTTCTTGAGCATATCCTTTACACACTAATCTTGCTTTTTTTTTGGAAACTTCACCTTTTTCAGTCATCTTGTTTCTGAAAACCCACTTAGTACCAATCACATTCTTGTCTTTTTTTCTAAGTACAAGAGTCCAGGTCTTATTCTTTTCTATCTTCTATCCAAATTTCATCATTCAATGCATCTTTAATGGTTCTAGGTTCAATTTCACTAAGAAAACATGTACCTTTAATTTTGTTCCTTGTCATGATACCTTCTATCTGATCTCCAATTATTTTCTCAGGTGCATGATTCCTTCTGACATATTTGGCAAGTAGAGGTTCCTTCCTCTTTGATTATGGGCTTGTTCCACTTGGTTCACCATGTTCAAACATTATGTTCTATTCTTCTGTCTGATACTCAGGTTCCACTGTCTTAGACTCGGGCGTCGCTGTCTGAGACTTGGATGCCTCTGTCTGCGACTCAGTTCCCTATGTTTGTGACTTGGTTTCTTTAGTCTGAGACTCAGTTTATTCAGTTAGAAGCTTGGGTTGCATAGGTTGCAACAAGGTTTGTGCTGATGAATTCAATGGTTAACATGGTTATTGTCCAATCACCATTGCCTATGTCTTAGGTATAGTATCAGGTTCATAATACACAAAGTTTTTGTAGTCCTTGGGCTTTTTACTGCTCTGTTCTTCACTTCTCTCTGTAAACTCATCAATCTTTACATGTACACTTTTTATGACTTTATGAGTAGCAAGATTCAAACATTTATATGCTTTTCTTTTACAGGAGTAGCCTAGGAATATACCTTCATCACCTTTTACATCAAATTTTCCATTTCTTGCTTCCTTCAAAATGTAACATTTACTTCCAAATACTTTGAAATAATGAACATTGGGTTTATAGCCATACCATAATTCAAAATGTGTCTTCTCAGTACCTTTCTTCAGTTGAACTCTGTTCAAGGTGTGAATTGCAGTGTTGATAGCTTCCTTCCAGTATTTGGTTGCAACATTCTTTTCAATCATCAAGGTTCTTGCATAATCCATAATAGATTTGTTTCTTTTTTCTGTTATCCCATTTTGTTGTGGTGTACCTGGGGAAGATACTTATCTCTTCATTCCTCTTTCATTGTAGAATTCATTGAAATCATTAGAAATGAATTCACCCCCTCTATCAGATCTTAAGCATTTAAGTTTCTTTCTTGTTTCCTTCTCAACTCTGGCAAGGTACCACTTAAACTTCTAAAAAGCTTATGATTTTTCTTTGAGAAACATAACAGTCATCATTCTGGAATGGTCATTAACAAATAGAATGAAATACTTCTCACCTATGTAACTTTTTGTTCCAATTGGTCCACACATATCAGTATGCACTAACTCCAAGACTTCTTCTGTATTGTAATTCTTGCTCTTGAAAGTCATTTTTCCCATCTTCCCATTGACACTGTTTGCATATTTCCAATTCAGATTTCTTCAAAATAGGAATACCTCTTACTCTTTTGTTCTTTCTTATGTTGACCAAGTTATCAAAAATCACATGGCACAACCTTTTATGCCATAACCAACTTTCTTCTACTTGTGCAATAAAACATGAACTTTCAATGAGATCAAGAGAGAATAGATTACCTTTTGTTTTCTTGCCAATTCCAACTAGGTTTCCCTTACCATCCAGGAGCTTGGCCTTACCATTCATGAATTCTACCTTGAAACCAATGTTATTCATTTGTGCCACACTTAGTAGATTATGTCTTAGTCCTTCAACCCAATAAGAATTATCACATTTGATTCCTTCTATTAAAGCAATACAACCTTTACCTTTCACATAGCAAGGTTCATCATTCCCAAAACTAACACTCCCACCATCATAGTGCTCAAGATGTTCAAATTTAGTTTTATCACCATTCATGTGGTGAGAACAACCACTATCAATTATCCAAGTTTCATTCTTGCTAATATGAGAGTAAAGTGCAATATTTTCATTATCTTCATTGTTTGACTCATCCTTAATAGCAATGTAATCTATTTCATCTTCATCTTCATCACTATCAGAATATTTGGCAATATAACAAGATTTATTACCTTTGTCCTTGTAGCTCTTATAGATCTTGAAATCTTTCTTGCCTTCATACTTGTTTAACTTTCTCTCACCTTTGTCTTCTTTGTTTGGACATTTAGCAACAATGTGACCAACCTCATCACATGAAAAAAAAATCAATGGTATTCTTCCTTTGTACTTTCCTTTTGGAACTCTCTTTGCAAGTAATGCTTCAATTATTTCCAGATCTTCATCATCACTATCACTGTCAAACTATTTTCCTTTTGAGTTTCTATCTATCTTACTAAGGTTTAATTTATCTTTGAATGCAGAATCAAGATTGCTAGGATTAGGAGAATAATTGTCAAAATTGTCCAACTCAAAAGCAGTAAGCCTTCCAACCAATGCATCTAGAGTTATATCATTACTGCACCTCATCTCTTGAATAGCTGAAACTCTAATTACATAGATAGGAAGCAAAGTTATCAATACCTTACTAACCATTGTTTTGTCTTCCATTGTTCAACTGGCAACTCTGATGGCACTGACAGTTTTCTTGATTCTTTCACTGTATTTTGTAATGTATTCTCCTTCTTTCATTTTCATCTAATCAAACTAACCTTTGAGACTTTCTGCTTTGGATCTCTTTACATTGTCATCTCCTCCATGCATATCATGTAGTTTCTTCCACATATCATAGGGAGTAGTGCAGTCCTTGACTTCATCAAATTTGAGATAGCTGAGTGAAGAAGCTATATCAATCATCATTATGTTATGAGTCTTTATGTCCACCATCTAATACACAGACATAGGTCTCGGTGGTTCCACATACTATTGATCTAAGAATTCTAAACCAATATCTCCAATAGTAGATAGATATAGCCTCATCAAATCTTGCCATGCAGTGAAGTTGTCTTTGTTAAACTTGGAGATCTCCCTTCTGTAATATATCTCTGATCTTTAGCTTAGGCCTTGAAACCTTCCCTGAAAGCACCAAATGATCTGATACCAATTGTTGGAAATGAGTTGAGTAACGGAAAGGGGAGGGGTGAATCAGTTACCACAAAAACAAATCTGAGTCTCTTAGATGTCTTAATCAAACTTATCACTGTTACTCAGTTAACGTAGATATTATGTTGTTACTCGGTTAGCAAAGTAAATTTTTAAGATATTAACTGTAATTATCCTTTAGTGATTAAGTGCAGAAACATAAAGCATAAAGCAAATAACATGTACATAGATGACACCAAGATTTAACGTGGAAATCCAATTTGGGAAAAACCACCAATTGCAACTAGTTACTGTTTTTCACTCTTCTGAAGTGAGCCCTGTTAGGAGCCAACCCTGTTAAAGGTTACAATATACACTGTTAGGTGTGACCCTGTTAGAGGATTTAATCACCCTGTAAGGATTGGCCTTGTTAGAGGTCTTCAAACACTTCAATGTAGAAATTTCACCTTGTGAGAGGATTTACAAAAGACTGTTAAGTCTACTCTGTAAAGAGTTTTGAATCACTGCTACAATTGTTAGAGATTAACAATGGATTGACCCACTAGTACATTTCAGCTCAAATTTCGACCAAAAAATTCGACCAATGTTTAGCTTGGTCGCATTACAAAGGAAAGCTTTTGTTTTTTTTATTTTTAATCTCGTGTTGGTTGAAATTTCGACCAAAACGGGATTAAGAGTTTTAAAAAAAAAATTAAAAGAAAAGAAAATGCATTTCATTTCCTTTTTAG
>MU227291.1:2849523-2871187 GCA_018584345.1 Thuja plicata
GGTGTAAGGGATATTTATGCTTATGGATAAGCATGGCTTGAGATTGTTGACTTTGGGGAAGGGATTGAATTCCTAATCTAAAGATTAGGAATGTGACATCATTAGGGAGAGTTTAGGATTAGGATTAACACTAGAATTAGGATTAGGATGGGTGAAGAGTTTGGGATTAGTTTGAACTCAAGGTTAGGTGGTTGGGATTGGTTAGGTTAGCATGTGTGAAGAGGTTGGGTTAAGTTAGAACTCAAGGTTAGGTGGTTGGGATATGTTAGGTTAGGGGTTAAAGGGAATATTAATAAATTGAATTACATAAATAACATATTCATTCAATGATAGGGGAATAGGGTTTTAATTAATTATTAAGTTATTAGTTGCTTTTAATAATTAATCAAGACTATAGCCAATTAATTGAATTAATTAGGGCTATGGGATGACATAGATCATTTAGGTAATGATTAATTACTTAGCTGATATGTCCTAGAAGGCACTAAATATGATTGAGTAAGGTAATCATATTTAGGTGTCTACACAAACAATATCATTTTTCACCAGGAAGAGTTTAAGTATGACAAAAGATTCTCTCTTATTGTAGTCTCTATTATTCCTTTGTTTGGTCATTTAGCGGCTACCAAATCAATGACATCCAAAAGAAAATAAGGAAATTACTTTGGTTTGATGGAAAGGGTAAGAAAAATGACACTCAATTAAATGGAGTTATTCCACCATGAAATATAACTAGGGGGTTGGGTATGAAAGACCTTACTTTAAATGACATGGCTTTAGTATTCATATGGATTTTTAAGGCAATTCAAGGCCAAGAACCATGGAAAATTTTTGTCCAAAATATGCAAAGTCCTGCAAGGGAATCCCTTTTGGTGATATCCTAGTAGGTCCTTCCAAGTGTCTCCTATAGGATCCCCTATTTTCAAGAGCATATGGAAGGCTTGGGAAATTGTGAGAAACAAAATCACTAATTACCACACTATCCTTAATGATAAGATCATTATGAATATATATATTTTGTGGAAAATTCACTATAGAGAGAAGCCTTTCGCTCTCCTCCAAGGCTACTTAGTAAGGAATTGGAAAAAAATGTATAAAATACTTCAAGGATGTCCTTGTTAATGTGCAAATTAAACCTTATTTTTCCTTAAGTGGGAGCTTAACCTTCCTAGCACCCAGTGGAGAACTTACTTGATGCTTAGGGAAGCATGTTCCCTGAACCTTCCTAAAATTGATCTTTCTAATAATACCTGATATAATGAATTCTCTTGATCTGATGGTATTAAGTTTAATAAAATCAATCCTAAACTAATCTACAGGTCACTAAGAAATATTTATTTTCTCGTTACTCACATTAACGATAGTTGGAATATGAAGCTCTCTAATAAAGCTTGATAATATATTCTCTATGGCTCTTATAAAAATATATTGGAACCAAATAAATATTGTTTCAAATATTTCATCCTTCTTCAAAGGTTAGCTTATAAGTTTCTAAATAATGATATTGACCTATGTAAAGTTTGCAGGCATCCTGAACTATTAAATGCATCTTTTTTTATTGTTTTATAGCTTAAGAAATTTAGAATATGTTTTTTTATGAACTCAATGGTTGGAATGTTAATATTATTTGGTCTAAAATTTTATTTAGCAGAATTAACAGATTATCTAAAGTGCTTAATTTTTCTAGCTTATGCTTACTATTGAAATTCATTAGCAAATTTGGGTTTGTAGGAGTGGGGAGAAATTGCAAGGGATGGGGGTTGATTATTGAATCTACGAAGAAACTCACATTACTTAATGTTGTATCGCAATTCAATGTCACCATAAAAATCTCAGAGAGGAATTTTGAAAAGCTTCTTGAGAAAGGTCTTATCGTTATTAATGATTTTGAAGTATTGTATGGACAAACGTGGGCAAACAAAAAGAAAGAGAAGTAGGATTTTTTAAAAGGCCTCCTAGAGATTTTCAATAGGTATAATAAGAGATATTCAAGGTAGGGTAGCACATGAAGCTTGAGAAGAGAAGTAGGAGTAGGTACCATAATAATGAAGACAGTAATGCAGTGTGTGAAAAAGTAAGATCAAATGTGGACCTCACAGTTAACAATCAGCCCAGGGACTTGAGTGAAGTGAAATTGTTCAGTGGAAGCCAAAACTTCTAAGAGGCTCCCTTTCATAGGTTTTTTATATTCATTTCACACATATATTGCACTCTTATTATGTTTTTCATATGTTGAAAATATTATAATATACTTGCTTAGAAGTTTGGAAATTAAGTTAGATACTCTCGAAATACATTGTTACTTAGCATTCTAACGTTACATTTGGTCTTATATGCCCAATTTTATAATTTTTTGATGTCATTATGAGTTGAATAGTATTGTAATCAATTTACAATCCATCTTCTTTATATATATATATATATATATATATATATTATGAATGGGGGTTATTGAAAAGGAGCAACTAATACACATTTAGGTATTGTGTCACCCTTTATCCTTATTTAAGGAGTTCTCTCTGACTTGAGTGAGAAATAATTTGGAGTGTAACAATGAGTATATCACTATGTACAAAAAATATTATTGGTCATGTGAAATTAAGGAGAAGTATACCCATATTCAATCCATTTTTAATAGATTGCATTTTATAAGTGTTTTAATAATATGTTGGTATATGGGATTTTTATTTGAAAGGATTCTCCCTGTGTATATCTTGTGTAACATGTTAATTTTATGTTTGTATTATTATCATTTTATTTTTTTTATTTTCTTGTTTATAAGGATTAGTATCTTAAGATCTTAATTTATAATGTGATTTCAAAGCAAGTTAGGCCATATAATCAATTTTAGAGGTTATGTTAGAAGTTATGTAGAACTTGATGAGAATCCTCTTTACACTCAATCAATACGTGTAGGACCATTTTTACAATACATTTGGTGTGTCTTTTCTATTATTTTAAAAACTATTATTTTATTCTATTTTTCAGTTGTTAATAGTGTATATTGATTTATAATCTTATTTAGCACCAAAATGTTTCCATAGGTAAGACCACATGCATGCCTAGATTTTTTAGCATATTTAAATATTACTGATATTTTTTATACAATAGGATATTAGGATACTAGTAGTTATAACCATGGAATTTCACTTTACACTTGCCAATTGAATTTTATTGAAAGATCCAATGAAATTTTTATCAAGCATTTGAGA
This sequence comes from Thuja plicata, assembly GCA_018584345.1. Classification (NCBI taxonomy): domain Eukaryota; kingdom Viridiplantae; phylum Streptophyta; class Pinopsida; order Cupressales; family Cupressaceae; genus Thuja; species Thuja plicata. The sequence goes on from MU227291.1 coordinate 2,852,736, forward strand.
TCCTTGCACTATACATTTAAGAAAGATTTCATTTATACTTAAGAAGGATAGCATTTGAGATGCTTGAAATTTTTTTATGACACATGATAATGAGATCGATTGGTGACATTTTTTTCAAGACCAACTCTTGAACTAGTTTCCTTCTCATAACTTAAAATTATGAATTAGATTCCTTCATTTTCATCCAATTGTAATGTAAAAGAAAGAAAATATATATATAATTAATATTTGAAGTCAATATTTCAAAAATTTAATATCCATATATTTTCTTTTTATATTAAAAAGGTAGCAAAAAAAGGGTGTTGGCCCTTACAAAGACATACCAAAAAGGCCATTACACCAAGGTAAAAAGAAGACCATTAACAACACACTAGCAGAACAACTTGAAACCCACATTAAGAGTAGGTAGATAATGTTAGGATTTAGGTGTCATAAACCTTGTAAATCCTTAATTTATTATTTTCCTAATATCTTTTGTAATTTACCCATAAGAGGTTGAATTGTTTAACCAAAGACGGTGAAAGAGACCATCTAAAGCCAGAGTTACTTTTACCATTTGTCATTTAGAAAAAAAAGACAAAATATCTAGGTGTCCCCTCTTGGAATCCTCTATTTTGAGGTGTTTGGAAACTTGTTATAGGTTGTAATAGAATCTTAGTTATGACAGTTGTCATAAGATTCTATGACAAAACTTATGATGGTTTATTACAAATTCCTTACACGGGTGGACATGCATGCATGGGAGATACCTTAAGATAGTTGTAAGAGCATATGTAAGAGGTTATTTTTTTGGAGTGGGTGTGAGGTTTTTCTAGGTGGTTTTATTTCCTATTATTTTATGATACCACAATGGTATTCATCCTAACAAATGCCCATAAATTGGTGCCTTGAGATAGAGTTATTCATTTAGTCTTGTTCAGTTTCTAGGATAATAGAGTGTTGTTGAATTTCTATAGATGTATACAAATCAGTGTATTTCTATTGTATTCTTAATTATATTATTAATATACTTTCCACTCTATCTCTAGTGGAGATTTTTCCTAAAAGGGGTTCTCCACGTAAATTTGGTGTTCTATGTGCAATGGTTTTCTAGTTCTTGTTTTGATTTTGCAATCACTTTATTAAGGGTTAGTATTTGGTTTTAGATTTACATTAATATTAAATTTAAGTTCATATTTCAATCTTTCTTCACCTCATTTTACAACATCTGGTATAAGATCTAATGGTTATATTGAGGAAGGTATGCCTCTCTCTTTAAGTGTTGAAGGGTTTTTGTTGCAGTGAGAGCTTTTGTTTTGTGGGATTTTTGTAGATTTGAGAAAGGTTGTATACCATGGCCTTCACCTCTCATCAATATATTGACACATTCAATGGAACTGGCTACAAGATGTGGATTTTGAAATTTGAAGATCTCCTTGAAGAGAGAGATCAGTGGTTGTCAGTTTCAAAAGAAAAGAAACTACAAGATTCTACCTTATCAGATGGGAAGTGGAAAATATTAGACAAGAATGCAGGAGGAACCATCTGATTGTGTCTCCCATACTCTTTCTTCCTGAATATCTCTATAGAAGACACAACCTACAAGCTATGGAGGAAAATAGGTGATATCCATCAAACTAAGATTTTACTAACAATTTGTATTTGAAAAGACATTTGTATTCTTTAAAAATGAAATAGGTTGAATTTATTGTTGAACATCTAAATGCATTTAATTTGATTTTAAGTCATCTTGCTTCAATAGATTTTAAGATAAAAGATGAAGATAAATATATTTTTCTAATTCTATCTTTGCCTAATTCTTGGGAAAATCTACTTGTTTCCATGTGTAGTGGTGGTGTAGAGCCTAAGATAGATAGTAAATTTCCTCTACTTCTTTCAAAAGAGAGAGGAGAAATACTATGAATGATGGCTCCCAAGATGCCTTGCATGTGTGTGGAAGGCCTAAGGAGAAAGACCCTAAAGGGGATAAGAAGAAGAAGAATAAGTCAAAAGGATGTTCTAAGACCCCTGAAAAGAGTAGAGTGAAGTGTTGGAAACGTTGTAAGATAGTGCAAGTGAAGGAGGAGTTCAAAAATAAGAAAAAAAACTATGTTTCTTCCATATATAAGTCCTCACATGACGAAGACTCTAATGTTTTACTTATTTTAGCTAATTATATTAGTAATGATGCTTGGCTTATTGATTTAGGTGCTTCCTACCATATGAATCCTTAGAAGGAGTGGTTTTCTAAGTATAAGGAATAGTATGGAGGAATTTGTTTTTCTTGTTGACAACACCTCCATGAAGATTGCTGACAAAGGAAAGGAAAACTTGTGTTTCATTGACGGGAGGGTTATTTCCATTGATAATATTTTACATATTCTAGATCTTACAAAAAGTTTACTTTTGGTTTCCAAGTTGAATTATTGTGGAATGCATGTGGCATATGATAAGTTTGGTTGTAGGTTAGTAATGGGAAGTTTGGTAGTTTCTAAAGAATCTTGAATGTGGACTTTGTTTAAGTTGCACACTTCTACTCTTTATAATTCAACTTTTGTAACTAGGACTAAAACTGCATGTATGTTGTGGCACCATATATTGGGTTACATTAGTGAAAAAATTCTTAAGAGAATTCTAGATAGGAAAATAGTTGAGGCGATTTTTTATTATTATGTTAGCAAGAGTGATTTCTATGAGCATTGTATGTTTGGTAAACAAAATAGATTTTAATTTCCTAAAGGAGTTAATAAAGCTAAGAGAGTTTTAGAGATTATTCATTCAGATGTATGTGGTCTAATGGATATTGGCTATTTGAGTTGATCTCGGTATTATGTTTCCTTCATTGATCATGTCTCAATATATACTTGGATTTATTTTATGCATTTAAAATCTGAATGTTTCACTAAGTTTAAGGAATTTAAGGCATTGGTTGAAAAGAAAAGATATTATAAGATAAAATTATTGAGAATTTACAATGGGGGTGAATATTTCTCTAGACAATTTGTAGATTTTGGCAAACATGCAAGAATTATTAGGCAAAAGACTACACCTTAAACTCCCGCAAAAAATGCGGTAGCAGAAAGAATGAATCATACATTAATGGAAAGAGCTAGGAGTATGTTAAATAGTGCTAAGTTAAATAAATGTTTTTGTGCAGAAGCTGTTGATACTTATTGTTATTTGATTAATAGATCTTCTTGTAAAACTTGTGTTGATAAAACACCTTATGAAATATGGTTTGATAAAAAGCCTCCAGTTTTACATTTAAGGGTCTTTGGTTTTGAGGCCTTTGTTCATGTGCCTCAAGATAAGAAATCTTGTACCATCATAAATAGTAATCACCTTGTAGGTGTGTATAATTTTATGATTATTTTGCATTAGCCTTAGTGTGTTTCATTTTAGCATGCACCATAGGACTTCATCTTGCACTTAATGAAGACCTAATTTAAAAGTCATTTATTAATTCAATTTCACCAAAAAACAATTTGGTTTATTATTCCTAGGTGTGCCCCTTTACTATTTCATCAATTCAATCATTTATTGATCACATAGGCCCTATGTTTCCATGTGTGGCCTTTAACATTATATCTTGACCCCGTATTTAGTAGTCCTTTGGAATATAACATCCCCTCCTTATGTGGGACCTTTGATCTCAATTCTGAGCACAATTGGAGGGAATAGGTCGGCAAAGCTGACCTATTCCCCAATGTTTGTCCTAAAATTAGAATTGGGTATTGGTCACTTAATTTTGCAGGATTTCTAGATTCTTGCTGGATTCCTTCAATTCCATCACCTGTTATGGTATAAAATCAAGTATCTTACATCATTTAGGTAATGTGAAAGCAATTGCAAGGCTGTCTCCACAATTTGAAGACATCCCATGAAGTAAGGATCTACAAATCAAAACAAATCAGCAAGCATCAAGATCTAAAGACTATTTTTCTACATTAAGAATTCAACAATATCATCATCTATATGAAGACTTCAAAGGATTATGAAGATGACTAGGAGATCACTAATTGATGATTGGCATGTACTCTACCTTTTGGGGTTGGGTATGGTTTCTTTTTAACCTCATATCTATACATTTAAGCTTCAGATATAGACTTATTTATATGCTTTCAATCACATTTGATTTTATTTTGATATAAGATTTTACTCTAGCACATTTGAGTAGATATCTAGGCTACATTTATGCATTTTAGCTGAAAGAAATTTTAGACACACTTAAAAATCAAGAGCACACACATTTATCTTTATCATAATGGATATATGTTGAAGCGGGAATCACCAAAATGGGGAGTTGACTAAGGCAAAACCCTACATAGCCACACACACATGTATTCTCTATTTTGTAGGTATAGATGCAATCTGAAATAGGTACTTCCGATAAAATTTGCCTCTCTTCTCCAAGACAGTTCCAAATATGGTCTTTCTTACTCTCTTAGGTGACCTAGTCCTAGGAATAGGTCAGCCCAGGTGACCTAATTTCCCCAATTTTAGTTCAAATTAATTATAGACATAGGTGTTGACAATAGGAACCCAAATTTAGAATCTCACTGGTTTGCGCAACCCCAGGAGTCAAAAAATTAGATCTAGATTAAGATAGTCCCCATTTGGGTCACAAGTCCACACAATATCTCATACATTTCCTCTTGTTATCTATTTATAATGCTAAATGTTGTGGTGTGAAAGAGGTGGGGATTTAAGTTCCTTTAGCGTGAAAGTTATTTTTGCCTTGGATACAACACTTTCAAACCAACTTAAGAAATCTTCTTAACATTTTCTTAATGCGAATGTTATCTTTCCATCCAAAACTCTTCCCCTCACTAATCCTCATATTATAGATGTTGTTTCTATTGGAAATATATGTCTATTTTATTATTATTTTCTATCTTTCATTGATGTCAAACATTGTGGTCAAAGGTGTTTTCTCTATCTTCTCAACCATTGTGGTCTCAAGGTATTTGTTGAAGGCGTGTTCAGGTTTATCTAGTGGTCTGGATAAGTCAAAAAGAAGTAAGGTTGCATGTTGAAAATGTTAGTATTATAGAATAGTGGAATACATGTATGTATTCTGGAGATCATATAACAATGATAGTTATCAATGTTTTACTTTTATTTTCTTGGGTCCGGAAGTCAATGGTTCAGTAACAGAGATATACAGTTGAAATTGATAGTTGTTAAGTTGTATTTTTTGGAAGGTTTCCAATTCAGGAACATGTTAGGATTTAGGTTCCATCAACCTTACAAATCTTTAATTTTTTATTTTCCTAATATCTTTTATAATTGACCCATATGAGGTTGAACCGTTTAACCAATGGTGGTGAAAGAAATCATGTAAAGGCTAAGTTAATTTTACCATTTGTAATTTAGGAAAAAGATAAAATAGCTAGGTGTCCCCTCTTTTAATCCTCTATTTTTAGGTATTTGGATACTTGTAAGAGGTTCAAGATCATCTATGATAGTTATAAAAACTTTCATAAGATTTTATGACAACACTTATGACAATTTATGAGAGATTCCTTACACAGGTGGGCATGCATGAGAGATGCCTTATGATAGATGTAAGAGCATCTGTAAGAGGATATTTGTTTTGGGGTGGGCATGAAGTTTTTCTAGGTGGTTTGCTTCCCTATTATTTTATGATACCACAATGGTATTAATCCTCATAAATTCCTATAAATTGAGCCCTTGAGCTAGAGTTATTTATTCAATCTTGTTCAATTTCTAGGGCAACAGAGTGCTACCTAATTTCTAAACAGGTCTACAGAGAAGTGTATTTTTGTTATATTCTTCATTAGATTAGTAATATACTTTCCTCTCTTTCTTTGGTGGAAATTTTTTCTTGAAAGGGTTTATCCATGCAAATTTGGTGTTTTATGTGCAATAGTTTTCTAGTTCTTGTTTTAAGTTTGAAATCACATTATTGGGGGTTAATATTTGGTTTCAAATTTGCATAAATAATTAGTTTTAGTTATTATTGCATGCTTTCTTCACCTTTTTTTACAACATTTGGTATTAGAGCTAAGGTTTCTGTTGAGGGAGGGACACCTTTCTCTTTAAGTGTTCAAGGTTTTTTGTTGTAGTGGGAGATTTTGTTTTTTGGATTTTTTGGAGATCTGAGAAAGGTTGTATACCATGGCCTCCACCTCTCATCAACATATAAATAATTTTAATGGTACTGGTTATGATATGGGGAAGTTTAAAGTTGAAGATCTTCTTGAAGAGAGAGATTAGTGGCTGCCAATTTTGCAAAAAAGAAACCAAAGGATTCTACCTTATCATATGTAGATTGGAAAAAGTTAGACAAGAAGGCACGGGGAACCATTTAGTTGTGTCTCTCAGACTCTATTCTCTTGAATGTCTCTATAGAAGAGAAAACCTACAAGCTATGGAGGAAAATATGTGATATTTATCAAACTAAGAGTTTGTCCAACAAGCTATATTTGAAAAGGCATTTGTATTATTTGAAAATGAAAGAGGGTGACTCTATTGTTGAACATTTGAGTGAATTTAATTTTATTTTAAGCCATCTTGCTTCAATATATGTTTTGATTAAGTAAAAATAGGTTTTACAAGGATCCAAAACCTTTAACAAAGAGTTTTAAAGTATTACATTAAAATTTCAACAGAAATTGTGCCTCAGCACCTAGGAAATAAAGCCTTAAAACAAAAGGTACACATCCTAATAGTAGGAAAAATCCAAAAATAAATATTCAAGGACAACAGCAAGATAGGACACATAGGAAAGGACAACTAAATACACTTCACTAAATCCTGTGCCTGGACCACCATGAGTTGCATCTGACCAACTAAATTTTTGAGCTCGTCCATCTCCTTATCATCCTTGGTGCTAGAATTTCTAGTGCTTGCCCTAGTATTCTTTCCCGGTCCCATGGTATCCTTCATCTCTTTTCCCTCTTTTTCACCCTTTTCCTTCCATCTTATCCACCAATATCTTTGCATGCTCTGAGTTATCATAAAGGTTGACCAAGATTTTCTCCCTAAACTTATGCATGGTGTCTTCAAGTTTGTCCACTCTATTATGTAGCTTGTGAAGATTACCTTCGAAATCCACATCCACCGCCCTGTCTTATTTATCCTTCAGTTTCTTGTCCATCTCACAGACCTTATCAACCAAGTCAACATATGCATTCGATCTTCCCACCACATCATTCATCTCATTGATACAGACCACCATTAATTTGTCCCCAATACTAATTTTCTTGATGAAGTTAACCTCACCTCCCATAATCTACATTTGCTTTTTGATATTTCCAATGTCATCCATCAATTTACCCATCATACAGGTAAATTCCAACAAACATTTCTTGTTATTATTACTATCATTAACCCCACTATTTTCCTTTTTCTCTTTCCTCATTCACAGGATTTTTAGTGGCTTTGGTCCCCGTAGTACCTTTGTCAATACTATTTTTAATCTCCTCCGCGGTCTTGTTGGCATTTTGCAAGTTTTCCTCCATCTTCTCTGGGGAGATAAAGTCATCACCTAGATTTCTAGTATCGTCCTCCATCTTTCCATAGTCCCCTTTTTCTTTCCCAATATTTCCCATGTACTCTTCTCCTTCTCCATATCCTCATCATCCTCCGATGAGAAAATAATTCTCCTCTTACTGGTGTTTTTCCCCTTTTTACTCTTCTTATTTTTGCTGCCAGTGAGCTCCCCACATTTCCTGTTTTTACCCTCTTTCCCCTTATTCTCCTCATACTCATCATCATCTATCTCCTTTTTCATTTCAGATTCCTCCATAGCCATCTTCAAATTTTTCTTAGAAAGCGAGCCTTTAAATTTTGCCTTCTTAGGGGTTTGGAGCATATCCTCTTCATCCTTTGTTTCTTCATCTTGCATATTTTATTCCTCCTCTCCTTCAGTATCCTCATCATCCCTGGTACTACCCTTCAAAAAGGGTTTCTCCACTTCTTTTTTTTTGAGAAGGTCAAACACCAGAAGCATAAGGCCCTAGTGTGAGGCATGGTCACCTTTCGGATCCTTTTGAAGACTAGTAATGGTGAAATCAAGAGAACTGAACAAGTAAAAAGGGAGACTAGTTTTTACATTTTGCCTAAAATGATTTAACAACATAAAATGATGCCCATATGCTCTGGTAAATCCACCATCATGCGTAATATAGTTGATGGCGACATATAGCACATACCTCCACAACCGAGAAATGCATTTGGGATTGTGGTAGGAAGTATCCTCCTTCAGTAATATCATCTTTTCCTTTTCCATGACCAGGAATTTCTTGGGAGATTTGTCAGATATGCTCCTATCTTTGTAAAAATTTAACCCTTCCATGCTCATGCCTGTGGCTTCTGCTATGATTTCCTCTGTTACCTCCATAAGATGGTTCCCCAAAAGCACCTTCCCATTCTTCCAAGTTTTAAAAAACTGTTGGAAACCATAAGGTTTCTGCCTTGCAACTTTTCCATAAAATCCATCATCCCACCTTTCTTCAGTATAATCCACACCTCCTTATTTTTCTTCCACTCTTCACAACTCACTGGTTCAAAATGCTTCTTACTCCCTCCCATGTTTTCTCTCTGAAAATTATCTGTTTCCCTGTAAGAACTACAATGTCGTGATTAGAACCAGCAACTCTCGACTTTGCCAAAATAACCCAAAATTTGTGCCTAATCAGGAGTGCAGTCACAAGGATGTACTTTTCCCAGAGAAAGCAATTATGAAACCTCACTTTGTAATCAAAGCTCCTCATTAAAATTACCATTTGAAACCCTTTTTTCCTACTCCATAAATGGTCACTTTCCATTAATGATTTTTCCTCTAAAGGCATATCATCCCCATCGGGCCATTGCATCATCACCCCCATCTTACATGCCACATTAGCTGCCTAGTTAGAAAGTGCATTGGTCTATCTGAAATTGTGCATGATGACGCATTCCTCAAACAATCTCATTAAGATTTTTTCCTTATGCATAACATTCAAATTGACCATGAGGCTTTAAAATCATTATTTAGATGCTTTATTATGTTTAAAGAGTCGCCTTCAAGCCAAAGCTTTTTAAACCCCTTCTCCTTTTCCATAGCTAAGCCATGTAGGGCTTCATTAGCCTCAACAACATGATTGGTTTGAAAACCTAAAGGTATAGCTCTTATTCCTTTACAAACCCCATGTTAATCTCTTATTACCATACCACATTCGACAACACCCAGGTTCCCTTTCGATGAACCATCAAAGTTGACTTTCATCCAACGCCTAGGAGGGAAATCCCATCTTGCTTCATCTCTCATAGAATATTTCTTGCACTTAGTAATGTTACCTTTTATTTTCCAATTATTAAAGAAAAAAATATCCCCCATATTTTAAGGTTCAATCCAGTTACCTATTAAATATAAGTTCTCCAACACTTCTCTTTTGATCTTATGGAAGACCATCTTCTCATTGGAAACCTTATTTCTGAAGACTCGATCATTTCTTTCTTTCCAAACCTCCCAGCATATATAGGGTAATATGAGATTCCAAACTTTGATCACAATTTCATTCCTTGAGGGAGGAATCCAAGAGGTGTAAAAACTTTGTAAATCCTCAGGGAAAACTCACTCCACATTAAGAAGCTTAAAGAATTTCTCCCATATCTTGTGCACATAAGGGCAGTGGATAGTCATGTGATTAACAATTTCCTCATCGTGATTGCATAAATAACATCTATTAACCATAGTAATACCTCTTCTTCTCAAGTTGTCATTTGTGAGAACCTTGTTTTGAAGCATGATCCAGAAAAAAACATTGACTTTAGCAGTGAGACCTTTAATCCATGCTTTAGCCCAGAAAGGATAATTTTGATTCTCAAAATCATGATGATACAAAGAAGAAATAGAGAAGTTCCCATTAGGACTGTACTTCCAGATGAGTTTGTCTTCTTCCTCAATCAAAGTAATAGAGTTTAGGGTTTTATTAAGCTGTCCCAGAGATTGATCAACAATAGAGAAGTCAACCCAGTGATCCTCCTCCCAGTAGTTAGCAACTTTGATACCAAACCTCAACTTACATTGTCCCTCAAAGATCTTCCATTCGGGGATCTCCTTCAAAGGGAAATTCATCAACTAGTCATCATCCCAAAACTCCATTTTCCTTCCATTCTCCACTTTCCATTTAACTCCTTTTCTTATGATCTCCTTATTTCTCAAAACATCTCTCCATATAAAGGACCCCCCAGAGATAATATCATTACTAAGAAAGCTAACAAGAATAAGACACTCCCTTTTGTACTTATTTTCCCATATTGAAGTCCATTCACCTCTTGACTTGTAGTATCTACATATTAGTTTAGCAAGAAGGTGGTCATCTAGGTTTCTAATTCTGCGTAGACCTAAACCTCCTTTATTCACTGGTTTGCAAACCTTTTCCCAAGTGAGAAGAGTTATCCTTTTATTTTTTTTCCATCCCAATCAACATGAAGGTTTTTTGGATTTTCTCAATAGCTTTGCCATAGTTTCTAAGAATTTTGAAAAATCTAAGTGCATAAAGAGATAAACCTTGAAGAGTAGATGTAAGGATCTGAATCTTACCAACCTAACTCAACAACATTCCCTTCTAGCCAACCAATTTACTATGAAATCTATCCACCAACGAGCTCCAAAAAGAATCAGGAGTCTCCAAGCATAGAGGAAGACCGAGGTAAGTCACAGCTAAAGAATCTATCTCACATCCCAGAATCTTCTTAATTCTCAATTGTCTTTTTTAGGGACATTGAAGAAGAACACCAAACTTTTCCCCCAGTTAAGGATCTAAATAGAAGCTATTCCATAGCTATCCAAAGCCTTTTTAATATTTTGAGCATTGTTAATTGAAGCTTCTCCCATAACAACTGAATCATCCACAAATTGTTGGTGGGAACAAACTTGAATGGTTGATGAAGGATTTAGGCCCTTAAAATCCCCTTTCTGGACCAAATTCTCAATTTATCTACCCAAGCACTCAGCCATAATGAAAAAGAGGACTAGAGATAAGGGGTCACCCTGCCTTGAACCCATAGAATATTTTAAAAAAGGGGTAGGAGAGCCATTAAATAGAACCAAAAAAGTCACTAATGAGATCAACTGATAGATAAGATCTATACCTCTATTGTTGAATCCAAAATCCTTCAGCAACTTTTTAAGAAAATCCTAGTCCACCCTATCATAGGCTTTGGATAGGTCCAATTTTTTTTAAAAAAACCTCCTTTTTTGACTTGACCAAAAAATGCACTTTTTCCTGAACCGATATAATAGAATCCAAAATCTTCCTTCCTGGGACAAATCTATTCTGCTGCCAGGATATGAGAGAAGCTATGATAGTTATAATCCTAGTAGTCGACACCTTTGAAATGAGCTTGTAAGCAGTGTTACATAATCTTATTGGTCTAAACTGATCCATCTTATCTGCCCCTTATTTTTTAGGGATAAGAGCAATGAAAGTGTCATTCAGTTATTTCAAAAGTTTCCTAGATCCAAATAATTCCTTCACAACACTCATAACATCCTTTTCAATATATGTTAAGATAGAAGGTGAAGATAAATATATCTTGCCGATTTTCTCTTTGCCTAATTCTTGGGAAAATCTAGTTGTTGCCATTTGTAATGGTGGTTGTGAGCCTAAGATGGAAAATATAGTTCATCTTCTTCTTTCAGAAGAAATGAGGAGAAATACTATGACTTTTGGCTCCCAAGATGCCATGAAAGTGTGAGAAAGGCCTAAGGAGAAAGAGGCTAAAGAGGATAAGAAGAAGAAGGATAAGTTTGTTGGTATATGGAGAGATTGTTGGCATAACTAATCTAGTTGATAAGGAAGTTAAGTGAATTTTATGAAAAGGTTAGATCAGTTATAGTGTTTGTCATTGATGTCAAGTAGTCAAATAAACAAAGTATTAACTATCGGTGAGAAGGAATTCTTATCGGCATAAGGAGGTTAGCTATCAAAAGCTGACAACTATCGGTTAAAAGGGAAAATCGTGATGCAACCAACAAGGAGGAAGAATAGGAAAATGGTTTAATAATATGATGAAGCTATGATCATTAGATCTATGTTTAGGGTTTTGATGATTAAAGTTTATCTACTTAATAAAGAAGACAAGAAGAATTTTTGTATCATGACGGAGGAGAAGACATGATATCAGTTGAACAGAGGAACTAATCGGAGAAGGATTGTTGCGATCATAGAAGAGGACAAAGAGGATTGGAATGTTATGTTATTCTATTAAGGAACTTTATTGGATTTGAAATAGCAGAGTTAGTGAAAGCTACAAATCATTATTGGTTGTTAAACTCTAACAATTATGACAATAAAATCCCTTAATCGGGTGACCCTAACAGGTCTATTATAAATCCTTCAACAGGGTGTCATTCTCAAAAGAGTGTTTAAAATCCTCTAAATAGGTTACTCCTAACACGGTATAAGAATTTAAGAGGTCTCTAGGTAAATCTTATAACTGGGTAGCATCTAACAATGTTTTTTTAACCCTTAACCAGGCAAGCTCTTTATTGGACGTATTTAAGAAGAGTACAACTATTTGTGATACTGATCTCACACCATGGTGTTTTCTATAATCGGGTTTCCATGAGATAAATATTGGTGTTTATGTTGTCTGAATATTTACTTGATGTTGCATGGATGTTTAATGTTATGGTAACCGATAACACTGTTATAGGTTAACTAAGTTGTAATCAGTAAATCTATTTGAAGAAGATTTGGGATTGTATTTTAAGGTTAAGTTGGTGATTACTAATTCACCCCCCTCTCAGTAACCTTTCCTATACCTACAATTGGTATCAGAGCATTGGTTCCTTGATTTGGAAGCTTAACCACCTAGGGAAAAGATCTCAAGATGTATAGGAAGGAAGCACCTAAGTTTAATAAGAATGCAAATGACTTTGGAATGTGGGAAAGTAGGATAAAATTACACCTGCCAGAACTTTTAGATAATGAAGTGGATTACCTCCCCAAAGAATATGCACAAGCTACCAATATAATTACCAAAGCAGAGAAGAAGGAGAAGTTGATTCATAACTCTATGATGATAAAGTTCACAAGCGCCTTGCACAACTCTGAGTATGTTGATATACAAGATCTGCCTTTAGCCAAGCAGATTTGGGATAAATTGGTACAAGTACATGGTGGAGATGAACATGTCTTATAGGCAAAGGTTGATGTATTAAAAAGATAATATGATGAAATGAAGATGCATGAACAAGAAATAATTGCACAATATGGAACCAGGATAACAGAAATTGTCGCATTCATTAAAGGAGCTAGTGGAAAGATGGAAGAAAGTGACATTGTAGGTAAAATGCTCAGAAAAATTCCACACAGGTATGTTATTAGAGTTTCTACGATACAAGAGATAATAACAATTGATAAGAGTAAGATCACAATTTATTCACTTATTGGTAGGTTTACAACATTTCAATTAAGTAATTTTGACAATAGCCAACCTACTAGTGAAGTTGCATTCCAAGCTACAGCTAGTGTTGGATCATCTAAAAAAGGAAAGATTGTGGTTTATGACTCTGACGAATATGAAGGATTAACAACTAAGGAGAAAGAGTTGGAAGAACTCAAAGCTTTGATTTCCAAGGGAATTCCTAAAGGTAAAGGAAGATATAAAGGGAAAATTCTTATTGCATGTTGGAATTGCAGACAAATCGGTCATTTTGCACACAAATGTCCTAACAAACTGAAAAAGGAACATGATGGAGAAAAGAAAGAGAAATGCAATAAGTATAAATATTTCACTCATAAGAGAAAAAATCTATGTTACATCACTGAATAAGAAGAAAATGAATACAATACTGATGGAGATGATAATGATGAGGAAATGGTGTTTGTTGCTATAAATGAAGATCCCTCTACCGACAACGCTGAAATCGGTGAAGAGAAATCTTTGATCTCAAGTGTGAATTATAACAACGATTGGATTATTGATAGTGGCTATACACACCATATGACTAGAGATAAGAATAGATTCATAACCTTGGAACAATGTGACGAAGGTACAGTTACATTTGGAAATGGTTCTCCCTGCATGATTAGAGCTAAATGTACTATTTATTTAACTGATGATATCAATTGTGATAATGTTTATTGGGCTGATGGATTGAAATATAGTTTGTTAAGCATGTCTGAGTTGAATAAGAAAGGATTCAAATTTGAGTTTAGTAATGAAAAATGTAAAATATTTGAGAATACTAGAAAACTAATTGGTACCAGTGGATAGACAAAAGGTAATATTTTTAAAATGAATACTACAAATGATCACTATTTAATTGCTAAAGTAGAAGAGAGATGGTTATGGCATAAGAGATTGTGTCATGTGAACTTTGATAATCTGGTAAAGGTTAGCAAGAAGAAAAGTGTTAGAGGTATACCAATATTGAATAAGCCAGAAATTACAGTATGTAAAGAATGTCAGTTAGGTAAGATGACTAGTTCAAGTTTCTCATGATGCATTAAATAGTTGATTGCATCGAATTCATGACATAATGGTGTTTTTCCAGTGATAGGACTACATCATTTTAAGACAGTCGCATCATTTATGCCTATTGAATGCATCATATTAAGAGCACCTACGTTGCATGAACCTGTAACTGTACAAAAATGGATTTTTTTAGAAATTAGAAGCCTCTATTGCTTCCTGTCATGTTCACCATTTTGTATTAGGGTAAATTTGGATCTAGAACCTGCAAAAATATTAATAAGATCTAACCACAAAGATATATTAGTCATCTCTAGTATCCCTAAACATAAAGAGAGAAGGCATGATAATGAAAATGCATAAACAACAATAACAAATGAAATCAATTGAAATGATATGCAAACCAAATAGTCCTCCCTTGTTCTTCTCTTTCTCAATAAAAATGTGTGCTCTCAGTTTGTGCTCAATTGGACAACATGAGAATTTGAAGGTATGAGGTTTCTGAATTATGGAATTATCTCTTATTATATAAAAATTATGGATTTCAATCAGTATTCTTAGATTGAGGAGATGACTAAAATAGATTGAAGAGTCAATTGGGCTTGATTGAAAAGTTGAAGTCAATTGATTGGATGGTAAAGTGGAAAGATTGACTTGTTAACTCATTTGATTGTGAGTGAACTAAATTTTATTAGACAGATGGTTGGATTGATTGATTAGTCAATTTGATAGATTAAATAAACAACTAGATAGAGATCAGTCAGAAAGGTGATTGAATAGTTATATTGAGACTTAGTGTTAGTTAGAACTAGAAGAATAATTTAAATTAAAGAAATTAGAAAATTTATTTAATTACACATATGGATAATAAAGCAATAAATAAAATTTATTTATTTATGAGAAGAATGAATTAGGAAATTAAATAAATTATCATTTATTTAATTTTAGGATAAAAGATTAACTAATTATAATTATCATATGAATGTAATAATAACAATGAGAAAAGTATTAATTAAATAATATGATTACTTAATTAATTGTGAAGGTAAGGGACTAATAAAATAATAACAATTATTTAATTAATTAATAAAATACTAATTGAAAAATCTCTAAAGATTAATACTTAGACGCTAATAATTAGATAATTGATCAAAATTATTGAATTATGGAAATAGGGGGCAAATGCTGAATTTGAAATTTGAATATAGGAAGAATGAAACAAATTAATTAAATAATAAAGATTATTTAGTTTGAGATGAAAGTTAGTAAATTTGTTGCGCACAAACAACAGGTCAATTTTAGGTGTCTACATTAATAATCCTCCTCAAAAAGGTTTCTTAGAGAACAAGAGGCCACAACTAGCCACTTGTAGCACATAGGCTAAAAAGGGTCATTAACAACACACAAAAAACAACCCAAAGAGTGGGGAAAACTCACAAATGGAATTTTGAAAGGCTTCTTAAGCCTTCACATTGGGTAACAAAATAGTACCCAAAGTCATCCAGTGGTAAAAATTGACATCACCCCGATAGAAAATCTACCCCCTATCTACGAAACTTCATTCCACCTCAATAGTAAAGGAGCTCACCTCTATAGGAGTAAAAAAGGAAGAGATCATCATATTGAAGAGCCTATTGTAATTCCATCTCATCCAAGGAGCTACATAAAAGAAAAGACCACATAAAGTTACAAACCTCCTCTTTCATGGAGCAAGTCTCCACCTCCATAGGGGATGCTTCCACCTCCAAAGGAACCAAGAAAGTGGAAGAAGCAAACAAAATATTCCAAGGCCTCACTATAGACATTAGAACACACCCCAACTATACAAGGATGAGTACAACTCCAAAACCTACACCAAACCTCAACCAAATAGCCATATGTTAGGACATTTCCTTGAAAACTATCAAAAAATGATTGGCCACCAGAAAAAGAAGGCCACTATCCTTACTAGCTAAAATGGACAGTCCAATCAAAAAGTCAAAAAGTAGCTCATTAGTATCGACAACTTCCATTACTATATGTTATTGATTATTTTGGTGATTCTTTTTATAGGAAATCTAGTATAGACTGTGTCTTCAAAATAAATAGTGCAGGTACTATTACATGGATGGTGTTGTACATTTAAGAAAGATACTATTTTTTTAGTCAAAAGGATGGAATACAAAAGCATCTCTTGAAGAATCAATATGGCTTTGAAGGTTTATGGAAGATTTCAAAAGGATACATTTAAAAGTACCACCTTGCTATATGATAATTGAAGTTATTTTACTCTTACCAAAGCATCTCTTTTTTAAAGAAAGAAAAGTACAACAAAGATCATGGGCACCTCACTCAAGAAAAATTATTCCAAAAATCATAAATTATCTCTCCACGTTTATTCAAGTGGAAGCATACTAAAGTCAAGAAGAGAGATACTGGGATCTCAACCATCAGTATATATAAAAATCCTTCATTCAATGATTGTTTTTAAGGTGGTGCTATTCAAGGGGAGTGTACATGACACCACCAAGTGGCTAAATCTTAAATTTAAGAACTAATAGTAATACAAACTTTAGGAACCATATGCTCCAAATTAAAATAAATGTTTGGCCGTAGGTGTTAGCAACTTTAACTATTATTTTGATGATTATTTTGATGATTCTTTTTATAGAAAATATAATATATACGAGGTCGTCAAAATAAATAGTGCAGGTTCTATTACATGGATGGTATTGTGCATTTAAGAAAGATAAGTACTTTTTTAATCAAAAGGGTAAAATATAGAAGTAGCTCTTGAAGAAACAATATGGATTTGAAGGTTTATGAAAGAGTTCAAAATAATACATTTAAAAGTACCACCTTGCTATATGATAATTGAAGTTATTTTACTCTTACCAAAGCATCTTGTTTTAAAGAGAGAAATACACATCTAAGATCATGGAAACCTCACTCAAGTAAAATTATTCCAAATATCATAAATTATCTCTCCAATTCTATTCAAATGGAATCATACTATGGTCAAGATGAAATAAATTAGAATATCAACCATCACATATAAAAACCTTTGTGCAGTGATTATCTTTATGGTGATGTCATCTAAGGCGGGTGAACATGACACCACCTAGTGGCTAAATATTATTTGTAAGACCTAAGAGGCATAAAACCTTTAGGTTTCATATGCTCCAAATTCAAATTAATTTTTGGTCTTAGGTGATGCCATTAGGGGGAGTATGGATGTCAATGAAACCACCTAGTGACTGAATCTTGAATGTAAGTCCTTTGGGCATAAGCAAGTCCTAATAGGCATACTATAAGACTTTTAGGAATCAACGAGTCCTTTGGGTATATTTAATCCATATAGGCATATTGTAAAATATTTGTAGGATTTGAGAAATACAAATCCACAGAATGCCAAGAATACCTGCATGCAAATAGCATGTTACAAGAGAGAAGCAAAAGGAGGAAAAAGCAGAACTCAGAAGTTGCTCAGAAAGTGAGAGTGAAATTATAATCTGAATTAATTAAAAAAGAATTACAAGGTTCAACCTATAAAGGTGAACAAAACCCTAAAGCCTAAAAAAGCTAGGTTGCACATTAATAATTAATAAAAGCATTAATTATTAATGCACCTAAGAGAAAGCTTAAGCACTAAAGAGTAATAACTTAATTAATTAAATCAACATGATTTAATTAATAAGAAAACTATTGATTACTCTAACACCCCCCCTTAAGCTAAGCGCAAGGGGTAAGCTAACCTAGCACAGCTATGAAAGCAAAAAATGGGTCCCGGCAACAAGGCCTGATCAGGTACCCAATACAAGGAAATCTCTGTAAACCGGAGAAAAACAATAAAACCCAGTGGGAAAAACCCCTCTCCAAAAAGAGATAGAAAAAAGCAGAAAATAAATGGCTCAAGAGACTCTCTCAATACCATAAGTACAACTAGCCCCCCCATGAGAGAGGGATGAGACACCAAAGTCCCCCCATAATGAAGAAACTCCTGTCACAATGGTAGATGCCTGATGTAGAATCCAAAAAGAGATCCTGAAGCGGCAAAT
>MU227291.1:2872125-2986536 GCA_018584345.1 Thuja plicata
CATTTAGATCAAATTAATATTATCCATCCCATGCAAACAGAACCCATGTAGGTGCCAGAACGTCCAAGTAATTGAGCAAAGTGTAAAAACACACAAAGATGAATGAAATTTACTTGGTAAAATTTCTGATGAAATAGACAGTAAATATAGATAGATCACTACAACACCTTTCCAACACCTATTCGTTTTCACAAAATGGAGTTCGGATGCAAAAGATATGCCCCCGAGAGTGAAAAAAAGAAGTTTTGACTTTGACTGGAAAAATAGACATCAAAACTACAAAACCAGAAAATAAAACTTGCATGATGAGATAGAGCTTGGAAAGAGATATTCGACGATATAAGGAAGTCAAAAATACGATATCGTATGCTCAAGATATGGCCAAAATACCAAAAGTGCTCAAAACTGCCCCAAAGAAGGTTTGAGAGTAAACCCTGGTGGTTAGGTTAACCGCTAGAGGTTAACCACTAGCGGTTAACTGACGGTGGCGCCCATTTACAAAGCAGCGTTGATTTTTAACACTGCATGCATTAATTTTTAACGCAAAAATCAATTAAAAATTGATTTTTTTGGATTTGTTTTTAATTTTTCACCTCGAAATTTGAGCCGGAGAGAGAATTTTTTTTTCAGAGTCTACTGTGGCCAAAAATGGAAAAATTTATATGAAAATTAACTCTCCTGGGCCTTCTGAGTGTGATGGTGGTGTTCGTTTTGGATCAAAGTGCTCTAGAAAAAAGTGTATCTTCCAGAATGAAGAAGAAACCCTAGAAAAGTTGTGGTTTTTGCCCTCGAATCGCAGCTTCACAAACCCCAGACCAGGAAGCAGCAGTGTGGCTCTGATACCATTGTAAATATTCCATTTGTAAAAGAATTGTCTTATATAAGACCTATGTGCACTATGTAAGAAACTCGGGGATAGGTTAATTTGAATAGAATCGGATCAGTTAATTTTTTTATAGGACCTCATAGAACAAATTTTAAAATACTTATAATATAAATCATGACAAGATGAATTTAATTTAGTTCAAAATGCATTCTCTTTATGTTGGCATATATTTGTGTCCCTATTTATCACTGTCAAAGAAGGCCTACATTATTAAGAAACACTATTTTTTTATATTAAAATTGGCTTCATTAGCTTCTAAATGCTTCTAATGCTTCTAAAGCTTATAAAACTATGTTCTAACACTCCCCCTTAATATTTTTTATTATAATCAATAGCTTAACAAGGGGGCTGACCCTTACACAACCACAATGTGAAGGTGTCAAAGAGAACAACAACAGTAAGACATGCGTGTTGGATTTTACAAGCCATAAACAACTTACTAAGAACACATGAACATAATAGGTGTTGTAAAAAAAAAAAACAAGCTAATTTTATAAGCTTTTTTTAGAAGTATTTTTTTATATTAAAACAAGCTAATTTTATAAGCTTTAGAAGCATTAGAAGCATTTATAAGTGTTAAGACTAATGAAGCTTTAGAAGCATCTATAAATATAAAAAGTGCAATTAAGGAAGCCCATGTCCGCAAGTGTCCAGATTATACTAAACGATTTCAATTATTTTCTTTTGCATCATACCACAACATTGTTGTTGTCTTCTTGCAAAAGAATAGTGAAGGTTTTGAATAACCAATAGCATTCTTTAGTAAGAATCTTCAAGCTTCTAAGTTAAATTATGACATTAATGAGAAACAAGCTTATGCACTTGTGAAAGCAGTGAAATCCTTCAGGCCTTATTTGGTTGGAGCAAAAGTGATAGCATATGTCCCTAATGTAGCAGTAAAGGATATATTCAGACAGTCTGAAGTCACTAGGAGAAGATGTAGATGGGTGAATCAAATTCAGGAATTTAATATAGAGATTCAAATCACTAAGATTGTTAGAGGAGAAGGGTTAGAAAGATTGATGGTAGAATCAAATATGGATGCATTACAGGTCAATCAAGTGGATTTAAGTGAGACACAAACTAGTGTTGAAAGGTGCCCTTGATACACTAACATAGTATATTTCTTAAAACACATGAAATGTCCAGAAATCCTTATAGATAGACAAAAAAGGACAGTAAAATTGCAGGCATCTAAGTATGTCTTGATACAAGGAGATTTATATTGGAAAAACATGGATGGTATACTCCTTTTTTGTTTAGATGTATACCAAGAAAAGAAAGTGCTCAAGGACCTTCGTGATGGGGCATGTGGGCGACATTTTTCTGCAAAGAACACTGCCCATAAAATATTGAATGCAGGATACTATTAGCCTTGTTTGTTTACAGACTGTCATGCCTATATTTAGAGATGTGAAGCATGTCAAAAGTTCTCAGGAAAACTCAAATACAATGGTGCATTACCTCTTAATCCCATATCGACTGAAGAACCATTCCAAATGTGGGGAATAGACTTCATAGGAAAAATCACTGATGCTTCTAGTGGTGGACATAAAATAATTTTGGTGGCCACTGACTACTTCACTAAGTGGGTGGAAGCCATACCTACTAGACAAGCTACTAGTAAGGTGGTGATCAAATTCCTTATTGAAAATATATTGACAAGATTTAATGTTCCTCATAAGATTATTTGTGATAATGCTATGTGTTTCAGATCTGCAGAGTTCACTGAATTTCATAAGAAATATGGAATAAAGATTTCTTATTCATCCCCTTTTCACCCACAAGGAAATGACCAAGCAGAATCTAGTAAAAAGAATATAATGAAGATCATCAAAATAATGTTGAACAACAACAAGATATCATGGGATTCAAATTTATCACTTGCACTTTGGACAGACAAAATTACAATTAAAAAGTCTACTGAATATGCACCATATGAACTTGTCTATGGAAAGAAAGCCTATTTACCATTGAATAATTGGTTACCATTGTACAAATTTTTGAATAAAGAACAATGGGAAGAAGTGGATTTCATGGATGATAGATTTCATCAACTCTCAGAATTGGATGAAATGAGGATTCATGCTCAAGAGAGAAATCATGAATTACAGCAGAAAGTGAAGGTTTTGTTTGACAAGAAGATCACATAAGGGAAATTTCAGGAAGGAGATTTGGTTTTGAGATGGAATGTAAAAGATCAGGACAAAGGAAGACATGAAAATTTTGATTCTCTATGGGTAGGTCCTTTTTTCATCATTGTTAAAGGAGGTGAGAATTCTTATCTCTTACAAGATTTGAAAGGTTATCTTCACGAGCTTCATATGCATGGTCATTATCTTAAACCCTTCTTCTGTTGAAAGTTGAAAAGGCAAGTTTGTTCTTCCTTATTTGTACAATATGTATTGTATTCTTTTGTTCTTATAATGGTCTACTTCTCTAGAGATAGCTGGGATCTTGCTATGTCTAGGTATGAACACACATCCCCAGAAAGAGCCACTGGTGGAACCCAGATTTGCAGGTTAAATTTACAAATTTATATAGTTCAGGGAAGTGTAATTTATACCCTTATCATTATTATTTATCCTTTTAATTGTGTCTTTAACTTATGGTTTATTTTTTCATTATTTTAACTCAGGAATTTATCTTACTAACTGATGCATTTATATTTTTATTTATGCCAACGTTTAATTCTTGTATTCCTTTGCCTTCATTCTTAAATTTGAATTCAAAAAACTAGTCATTTTGCGTGTTTTCACGATTTATTTGATACCTTTATGCATATCTGTCTGATTAAACTGAAGTGAGGATCAACAGTTGGTGCTATTCCTTAATTGAGAAGATTCCCATCATTTATTCATTGAGGAATCACATGATGCTGCCATGTGTTCGGGAACCGCCTTTTCTAAGAAATAAAATAGAGAAAAATATGTGGTTAATTTTTGATAAAGATCAAACTTCATCGACGGTCGGTGTGTTTCCTTAAAGAAGAAGATGCAAATTCTTTAACCTCCAAGGAATTATGCCTAATCGCACTGTGTCCTGAGCCCACTATATTCTTAGCGATAAAGGACGAAGATCTACAGTTAAATCTGATGAAGTTCTACTAAGATTTACGGTAGGCGTTATGCCTCAAGGCCTAAGATGAAGGATCTTTAACTATCAAGGCAACGTGACAGTGCGACATGTGTCATGGGCCTGCCGATGTCCAAGGATGAGACAAAAAGGATATAGATAGAAGCATATAATTAGATGGACAAGATGACAAGGTTACATGGCAATATACAAGGAAGGTTAAAGTACGAGTTACTAAAGCCTCATCTTTTAGCACATGGGTTTAATCAATGATGGTGACTTAACCGAGTGATAAAGATGATCAATTGATAATAAATCTTTGAAGATCGATCTACGGTTAAGTTGATGAAGATCAACGATAGGCGTTATGCCTCAAATCAGAATTTGTAGGACTTTTAACCATTAAGGCATCACGATAGAGCAACATGTGTCCAGGGCCCACAGAGGTCTAAGCTATATGATCAGATGTTAAAGGATGGAAAACATCAACGACGGGCGTGTTTCCTCGATCAGGAGATGCAAAAATTTTATCCATTGAGGCATTACGCGATCTTGACACGTGTCTTTGACAGTAAAAAAGACAGAGTGCCTGAGTGGTAGTGATGACTGGGATTTCCTTTTTCATTTTAAATATTTTAATATTATTTTTATTTCTCTTTGGTTTGGTTTATTAATTGATACGTCGACATCTTCATGCAGGGTTTCGAGGGTGGGGATTATGGATCTGTTTGATGATAAAACAATGTGATCTTTAGGAGATACTACGGAAGATAAAGACATGCAGACACATTATGAGGAAGTATTATGAAGATATATGGTAACATAAGATGGTCGACAATGTTGATAACTCTATTCTCAATGATAAAGACATCTGTTATCATACAGAGTCTATATTGATGCTCATGGATAAGCATGTGGTCGAAGTAACTTGATGACTACATGCAGAATCATTATTTTATTAAAAATGATATCAAAGGACTTGATAAGTCATCATTATTTTAAATTATCACTAAAAAATCATAAGTGATTTGTTAGTGACCATTATTTTGATTCCTCTTAGTCGATTAACTGTTTTCCAAAGGATGATAATCATTCTTTGATTGTAACTAATGTTCAGTTGTTGATCCTAGGATTAGGTATTAGTTATGAACATACGTATTGATCTGAAGCTTGTCCACATTCTTTGGAATTCATATAAATAAGGATACCAAGATCAATACGAAAGATGATTATTATTATGGTTATTATAGTTAGATTGGATAGCTTTGATCAACAACTGTAACATGGACCTAAATGTATCATTTTTCCAAAATGAATAAAGATAAGTGCCCTTTTTCTCTCATTTGTGGGAATTGTCTCATTTTTATTTTCAATTAGTCCCTTAGATAAAATCTATAGATTTTCTTCAAAGTGATAGTTTGATGTTGCATACTCTTGATTAAGTTCATAGTTTCCATTGTCAATTCATCTTTTCATCCTGCATGGTTAAATTCAATTGATTGTGGCTACAATCAATCGGTCTGTCATTTGAAAAGTGATATTAAATTGAGATAACTATGAATTTATCTGAAGTTATATGTGTTGTCACTCAGGATTGCACCTATAGCTGGATGCAGAATCTAGCGATCTTGTTGAAACATGGAAACATTCTCTTTGGTGGATGAGAGAATGAGTCTTTGAATTCTAGGTTGGTTCCTATTGGATCTAGGATATCACCTAATACTGATCTTTATGGTTTTCTAGGAAAATCAAGAAAGATAACTGAAAATGAATACTAATTAAGAAGGTGATACACCAAAAAATGGATACAGATTTGTCAGAATTGAAAGACTGTACCTACAAGACACAAATTACTGAATTCTGCAATAATTTTCACTTCTCAACACCTAGGATGGTTTAAAGTCCATTATTAGGGTTTGGTGCCACTAATGGTAGGAATTCAACCAGCAAATAGGTAATTTCTGCAAAAGGTTAATTCTTTGTAACTTAGAATAGGAATTTAGAGCAATTCACTAATCTATGCTTCAAAGGGATAAGCACTTAAATGCAAAAAAAATTGAAAGGATTGATGACAGAACTCAGAAAAGATATGTGAATAATAAGGCCAGCTTTATTATCTTCAAAATTTGCAAAATTGGTTACAAAATACAAAAAATAAGTGCAAAGGAATGATATGTTCACTAATATAACTTCTCTCTCCAATTCTGAACCCCTACAAATGAATAAGAAGTTTAGTTATATAGCCCTCAAGGCTAATCTTGAAAATGAAATATCCCCCCTAAAAGTCCTCCTAAACAGATAGATAACCCTATTTTTGAGGCTTAAATGATGCCCCCCAAATATATCTCCAACAAAAGCTCTCCATGATCTTCTAAAAACCCTAAATTTATGGCATAAGTAATGCCAAAAATTTAGTCCCTAAAGGTAATTTTTGAAAATGAAACTAGCCCTAAACTTATATATCCAAATGTTGATGCCTTTGTTTTATCTCTTATAATGTATATCAATTAAGATATTACATGACATATTACAAAAACTCCAAAAATATAGCCCAAAACACCAAAGATGTAACACCACAATGTTTAAAACCCTAACTCATATCCTAAACCTGACACCATAGCCTCAAAAACTCTAACCCATGGAAAAACCGACACCTTACCACCATGGTCAACATGACCCACCAAAACACCTATCATGGTTTAAGTCATTTTGGGGAGGCTTTCATGGCATTTGTATGAGTTTTCAGGCACTACAATTAATCTGGACATTAACTCCTCTTTGTACTTCAATGGACTTCAAAGTCTATTTAATTTTGACATAGGCATTTTGTATTTCATTTTTACATTCTGCAGTTTTGGGTGATAAGTTAGGTTTTGTGAAACCCTAACTATTTGTACCACCATGCTTCTCTTGTAGTATTGAATCTGGACATCTCTGTCTTTGATCTTAGAGTTTCATGTAATCTAGAGTTTAATGGTGAAACTATTCGGTATTTAGTGTGTTGCTGGAGTCTTCGCATTCACTATTAAACTCGGGATGGAACTTGTCTTTTAAACTAGAGTTTGATGCCATGAATATGGCATTGCCTACACTCGGACTCCACCATGGAACTTAGGCTCTACTTATAGTTGGCTCTTGGGCTTCATTCACGGGCTCTATTTTGTATCTTTCTGCATGCCATATAATATGGCGCTTCTTTGCATGTTCTTGGGAACTCGAGCTCTCACTGTAGCTGCACTTCTTGGAGCCTAAAGTTTAAATGCCATAACATATGGCACTTTGCATGTATCTTAGTAAGAACTCGAGCTTATCTTAATTAGCTCAGCCTCCACTTTAGTTTGCATGCTCTCTGACTGGCGCGGGTATCTCTGCATTTATCACACAGATAAGTTTCATCTTTTCCTATGAATATGAATCTATCTACTTTTGAATTGAACATGTTGTTCATATACACATTTGCTTGTATTTTATAGTTTCTCTGCATACTGGAGTTCCTTCTAACCATTGTTTATGCTTTTGTTAACTCCCTCATGCCTATAGCCGTATTTTTTAATCCATGAGCTCTGCTAGAAAAACCTCTTGTTGTTCTTCCTTACCGCTTTCAGAATCTTTAACCTCATTCTCTATGTCTATTGAGGATCATGTTTCTTCTTTTTTAGGTTCAATTGTTGTTAACATTGGTTTTGATCTGCGAAAATCAAGGCTTGATATGGAAACTTTCAAAGGAACTCATTATGTTGTCACCCAATGTACATTTTGGGTCATCGTGATTCTTAGTAGAACAGTGGGGTCCAAGGGTATCTTTTGCTATGACTCATGTACTGACTTCCAGCAATGATTTAACTTGACTTATGTTCATGGAAGCCAACATGGTGATTTTTTCCCATTTACAATAAAGTATACATCCTACTCCCTCAAGAATCAAACTTAGAACCTCCAACAATCAGGTTGCAAATGCCACTTAAAAGTTTATAACCAAGCTCTTTTAATTACTTTTACTTGATTTCTCCATCAAAGAAGTTCCATTCTGCAAGACATGTTTTAAATTTGTCAAGACCATGTAACACTTCTGATGCTCTTATTATATGAGCCACTGGCATCAGTCCAGATCTTCTTAAAACAAAACTTGAAGGGAACCAAGTTTTATAGTTCTCCTCATCCGAAAGTAAATTGAACATTTATATAGAAACAATCTTTGGGAAATTCCAAACCATTTTTATGTAGCCAAAACTGTTTTGATTCTTGGAAATCCTTATTTTGTGGGGGAATTTTACTCAAGCCCAATATCCAACCTTCTATCAAAGAAGGAAGCACGAGACATCTTATCTTTTCAAGGCCTGAATTTTCTTTCTCTTTTAACAATAGTAAGTAATAACACTACTATGTTGCCTCTTTTAAATGAATAACTGTTGTATTTCTGAATATATGGTAGCATAGTTGTTATCACTTTCCTCTTGAATATGCAATGAACATATGAAATGACATCACCATTTGATGTCCAATCCTGGTGCACACTCTGCTTTTGAATATTCTTTATAAAACAACAATCATGTCTCTATTTCCTTTGTTATCTATTCTTTTACCATATGCACTCTACTACTAATAATACTATTGTTTTTCCTATTTTGATCCAGCATAATCACTGGTATGTTGCACTAGTATTTCTTATTGATTTATCTTCGAATGCACTGAACTTTGTAAAATAAAAACACTATTTGTATTTCAATTATGGTGCACAACAGTGCCAAACTTTTCCCCTTTTGAGAATCATTACATATGTGAATGTTAATGAATAGTATGGAAACCATATCCTATAGCAACATTACTTAGTCTTCAATCCTTGCTTGTACAATGATAAAGAATAGTGTTACCTCATTTTTTATCTGCAACTTTGTTTCTTGTTGGTTGTACACTATCCCAATCAGGAACACTCATCCTTACTTCATCATTTCATTTCATATGCACCTTTTAGCAGCATCACCGTATGAACTGTATCTTCTTTTGATCCTAAACTCATGAACTCTTAGTACTTTTGCATCTTTAATCCAGTGAGGTTCGAGCACGGGCTCGTGACTCCCACTGTATTTTCCTTTTTCTCTTCTACAACTTGTGAACTCTTGCATTGTGTTTCTTTATATTTTTGAATACTTTTGTCTCTCTTTATGCACACACCACCAAGTCCACATGTTATAGTGGATACAATCAGTTAATCAATATTTGTATGTAAATGTCATGTGAAATGACATTTATGTATGAATGTTGGTTTGCTGGTTGGGTTTACTAACCTAATGTGTAGATGATCTAAAAAAGGTTTCTCAGGTACAAGACCCAAGTCCCTTTGATTCAGATTCTCTAGTTTCCTAAATAGCAACTTCTGAATAATTTAGAATGAAAACTACATGCAGTAAAAGGTTTCATAGAATTATGTCCCTTTGATACTTTATTTAGTTATTGCAGATGTATATCTTGCTATTGCATTAATGTTTACATAAAGTATAGTTCTAAAAGTTTTGATCGTATCATGTTGTTTTAGGTATCTACGTATTGCTTAGATCCAATTTTGGATCTAACTAATCTCTCTCCATGATGCTAGAGAAAACCGGAAGAAGACTTTAAATGAGGCAAGAATGCATAACTAACAGAAAAATTTGGGCAGGGACATAAAGACATGCAGATTCAAATGACCAGTTACCAGAATGAAGAAGACCTCTCCAAGGCAATGCTTAGATCCCTAAATCTTCTATGCTTCTTTATTGATTTCAAAATTGGATAACTTCTCTAAGTTTTCAATTTGAAAGATGTAACCCTGAAGGAACACTTGTTTATTACATTCAATTTGAATGTTCAATGTAATGATCAATTATGAAATTGAAATTTTAAATATGATCAATACTTAGAGAACAAAATCAGTGTTAACATGAATGCAAAAGCAATGTATTTCTATCTTCAATGTCTGAATAGTAGTGTTGAATAGATGTACCTTTATGCAACCTTTTGATGTTTGTAGTTGTTATGCTGCATGTATAATTCATCTTCTGAATGTAAGCAATTCTGCAACTTTGGACAAAAACTAGCAAATTCATAATTCAATGTAAAACAATTATCAATTTACCAATTTAGTGTGCAACTAAAATGATAACAATATGCTCATTTCATAACACCTTTGAAGTGATTTGTTTCTTGTAAACTGTATCTAAGGTTGTATATAGGGTTGGGATGATTTTGACTCTATTGCCCATGATAGAATAAGGCATTAGTTTATATGCATATTGGATTATGGTTATTTATTTCATTGTTCATAGTTTTGTGATATTCTATCCATCTGTCCTTTTCAATTCATATTCATATCTACAAACATTCTCTTAATAAATTAAAGCATTCCAGTTAGCATTTTGCGACATACTGCTTTCAGTTAAGATTTCTTTCAAGTACCTTGCCATATTTTGAGAGAAAGAAGTTTGAAGTATACTTTATCTGCTATAAAAAGCCTTGAGATCTAGAGGATAAATCTAAGGTATAGGCCTACCAGCCTTGGTTCTGCAGAGCCATAATTTCAAAAGGTTCAGCCTTGTCTTTGTTGAAACCTTGTTAGTTGGCCAAATCACTTGGGTTTCCCAACATTGGATTCACAAGTCCATAGGAAATCCAATATGTTGATTTGAGAACCAAAACCTTGTTTCTATATTTGAGTTATTTGATTTAGAAGCCTCCCTATTATGTGGTTTTAATAAATTTATGATAGGCTTTATGTTGTTGCAATATTGAAATGGATTTAGATCGTCACTAATAATTATTTCTTGACCAAGATATGAAAATTTCAAGCATTGGTTGTATGTTGATGGAACCGCTTGCATTTCATAAATCCATGGTCTTCCCAATAATATGTTATAGGATAAATTCAAGTCTAGTACTTGGCATTTTTTTTTTTTGGATTGGTCCGATTCTTATTGGTAATACAATAATACCTTTAGAAGATCTTTCATTATCATCATATTCCTTGATAGTGATCTTTCTCTTTGGATCAACTGCATTCTCTAAGTAGCCTAAAGCATGAACAAAATTAAAGGTACAAATATTTAATCCATCTCCCCCATCTGTCAGGACATGCTTGACTCTATTTTTTTTGTATGAGGACCTCTATATGCGATGGTAGATTATGAGGGTGATTTAGAGACATGTCATCATTTTCAGAAAATGATAATAATTGGGGTGCAATAAGATGTCCTACCATGGATTGGAATTGATCCACATTCAATTCATTAGGACAATTTGTGTCAACAAGGGCTCTCTCCAAGATGTCCTTATGTGAAGGTGAAATTTTTAGAAGCTCCAAGATGGAAAATTTTGGTTGGTGTCTTTTGGAGTTGATCTACAAAATTTTATTGTTTAGATGTCGAGGGAGTGTCATGTGATGTTATGTTACTATTTGTCACCCATAATGTCACCTTGGCTTGACCTCGTGTGACAACATGTGTGGGTTATTTTTCTTGTTTATCCTTGATAATAATGACATTGATGGTGTTGTCAAATTTTGATAAGGTATTTATGGTGTTATCATAGACATGAGCAAAATTTACTTTATCTCCCTTCTTGTTTGGTTGTGATACTTTTGATGATTCTCCTTTTTCATAATTTGGGAGTGGAGTTTTAAATATCATTTGGTCATCATTATTATTAGGCCCTTTAACGATAATGGTATTTTTATCAATCAAGTCTTCGACCACATGTTTTAATCTCTTACAATCGTTGGTTTTGTGACCTTTGTTTCTATGGTATTCACAATTATGTGAAACATTCCACTAAGAAGGTTTCACTTGGTTTCATATCCTCTTGATTTGGGCAATGTAATCAACTTGTTTTACAAAATTTTCCTTAAAGTGGATTTAAGAGGTTCACCCAAGGGTGTTAATCTTCTTTTATTTGGGTGTTTTGGAGTCCTAGGTTTGTTATTGTCTTGATTATTGTTGGATATATTGTTTGATTGATTGACATTGTTGGCTTGGTTGTTTGATAAGTAGAATGATTTACATTGTTTTCATCTACCACTCCATCATTTACCACATTTTTTTTGTTCTTTAACCAAAACTTTGGTTTTTAATTGTTATTATTGTTGTTTGAAGAATTGGTGGTGTTGTAATTGTTGTTATTGTTGGAATTTTTTGAAAAGCCCTTGGTATATTTATATAATTTAAATTCACCTTTTCTCATTAAGGCATCCTAAATTGTGATACCATTCTCTATCATTTTGTCAAATGTAGGAGGACATTGTAATTCAAGACGGTAGTTCATCTCACTAGTTAAGTTGTTGATTAAAATACCCATCTTTTCTTTTTCGGGTACACTCCTTGGATATTTTTCAAAGATGTGTCTCCATCTTTGTAAAAATGAAAAAAAGTAT
The DNA here is from genome assembly GCA_018584345.1 of Thuja plicata. Taxonomy (NCBI): domain Eukaryota; kingdom Viridiplantae; phylum Streptophyta; class Pinopsida; order Cupressales; family Cupressaceae; genus Thuja; species Thuja plicata. The sequence goes on from MU227291.1 coordinate 2,884,485, forward strand.
TCACCATTTCTTTTCTTGGTACTGAAAAGATCCAACATAGTAACCTTGTGTTCTATATTGTAGGAGTATTGAGTGACAAACTTTGTGACTAATTGTTCAAAGGTTTTGATGCCGGGTGGTAATTTTGAGAACCACTCCATGTCTTGTCCTCCTAAAATCCTTGGGAATAACCTCATTAAGTAGGTATTTTCATGTATAAATTCCATACTTAAGGTACAAAACTCCCTAATGTGGTCTTTTGGATCAATTATACCCATATACTTGTCATACTTAGGAAGATCTATGTTGGGTGGGAAGGGTATCATGTTCAAAGTCTTTTCAAAAGGGAAAGGAAAAATCTCTTCTAAAGTGTACCCTTTTTTTGATGTACCCCTTTGTATGTCCTGAAATTGTTGTTTCAAAACCTTTATTTGTTTTTTCAAGGCACCTAGGGGTTAACTTCATCTTCATCTTGTTTTAATTTTGAGACGTCATAGTTATGAGGTAATTTGACTCCTAATTGTGATAGGGTCGTGAAATGCCTTTCTTTATCAACCTCTAGGACTTTTTCCATGATTTTTTGCAATTTGACATTGTGTTGGGCTTCTCTTACATTTTATTCTTTTACTTTTTTGTCATTGTTGTTGTTATTTCCATCGTTAGCTCTAGCCCATTTATTATATTCCATTGTTGATTGTTTTTTTAATCTTGTTGTTGTATTTCCTTCTCTTTTGGATCCATTTTTTGTAGTTTAAAATGATAGGATCTAGTATGAATTGACATGAAACTTGATTGAACTCAATGTGAGAAATATCCTCTTAGATATGTTGGATGTTGTCTTGAATTTTGAATAGAATTTTCCACCAAGTGATGATTATGAGTTTCAATTTTGGATGTTCAATATGAAGTATGTCTAAAATTTGGGATTATCTTTTTTATATTTTTAATAAAAAGATATATTTCTATGATGAAGGTTTGAAATTAATTTTGATTTCTTGGGCTCTAGGTGAAGGATTTGGAATCCTTGATGATGAACCTTCAAATCCAAAGATTAATGGTGTTTTGACAATACTATCAAAATGACATGGTTTGGTGAAACAATGATCAAATTATTTAACAAAGGTGTGTGTGAGAAGAATTTTGTTACCGTCATAACTAGAATGGATATAACTCTGAAATGGGTATTTGGATCAAATTTCAGATCTTATGGTCATTTGATGTAATTGATGAATTTTTTTGATGTTTTAAGACCATAAAACATAACAAACAGATTCAAACACTTGTTTCACCTAATCTTTCTACAACATTGAGTGAATGTTATCAAATGATTTTAATAGGTTTGATACATGAAAACACTTAAAGAAATATGCATAGGGAATTTGGATTCAATATATCATTTATAGGCTCACACAATTGAAATAAATTGAGAAAATTATGCACTTCAATGGGCCTTCAAGGAGTGGGTGCTCGATTTAAGGTGATGAAATCCAAAAATCTCACAACTCACTACCAGGGGAATACATATGGTGAGTAACTTCTAAGGGTGACACAATCCTTGTGCAATATAAAATGATATACCATGGATAATAGGTAGGCTTAATATTTAACATGATTGTAGAAAGGATTTGGTTCAGAAAGTTTGAGTATAAACTCTATTGCAGAGGCCTCTTGACACCATAGAAATGGTATTTTACGCAATTCCAAAGAACTACTAGAGGAGGGCTATTCTCAAGGTCTTTCTGCCACTCATACCATTAAGCATGAATGTATTTTATTTTATAGTGGGTCATATTTTCCTGGCTTTGGTTGTATCGCACTTGGGTTGTTCCCTCTCACTGACCCTTTTAAGGAAAATCTAAAGAGGCAGGCCCACTAGAATTAATTTTGCACTATTTGAGAAGTAAAAATGAATCTAAGTGGGTTTGGTATTTTTTTCACCCAAAAGAGGGGAGAGCATATCCTTACCACTTTCGAATCATAATCATGTAAAATGAATGATTCTTTCCTTGACCTTTTTACTAAGGGGGATCTCCATGGGTTTGGTATTTTGATCACCCAAAAGAGGGGAGAGCATATCCCTACCACTTTGATCCAAAATCATGCGAGGTCGTTCAATTATTTTATGTTTTCAAAATGGAATTACAAAGCTACATATCAATTGAGTAAAAAACTCTGAAAGCATAAAGAAAATCAGCTTAATGAAAAACCTTTCTCCATTTTTTAGTTTTTGGCAATTTGTCACACGCTAATAAGAAAATTTAGTATCAAGAAGATTATAGAGGATGAGAATTCAAATCAATATCAACGTTATATCTAGCTAGATATTTGTTAAGAATGATAGTATAATGATCAAAATATTTAGTCTCTTCTTGAATTCTAATTGAATCATTTTCCCAATTTACCCTTTCTATATCTGTCACTCGATTCTTCAATCCTTTCCTTGAGTGGAAACTTCGAGTTTTATGGATAACCTTGTTTAATTTAGTAATCTCTAACATCTGCAAAACATGAAAACACACATAAGATTTAAATACGATGAAACATACATTAAAAGTGATGCAATTTAATTCAAATGTGATTAAATATTGATCAAATGCGATGTAAAAACTATCATATGTGATGTTTGCAAGTTCAAATGCACTAAAATTTATGTTGAATGTGATCAATCTACAAAACCTACAAGCACAAAATGTAAAATGATGCTCAGAACCTGCAAGTTTAAATGCGATAGTATAGAAGAGAAATGTGTTGATATATCTTTCAAAGGAAATGCAATTTGAATCAAATGTATTGATATTATAGATAGATGTGATGATCTTCAGGTCAAATGCGATGGACTTCTTTGTAGATGTGATGATCTTTGAATCAAATGCGTTATTTTGTCGCATTTTTTGTAACCTTCAACTCAAATTTGCAAAATAAAATTGATTTGAAAGTGGGGTTTGGGCCCCACAGTGGGCGCCTATAAATGTAAGTGTAAAATCTGGTCAGACGAACAATAAGGAAACATTATTTTGAGAAATTATATCAAATAATGATAAAGAAATGATGAAAACATGAAATAATCACTCAAGAGACTCTCATTGCTCTCTAGTCATAAGGATCTAATCTATCTTAGGTAAATTCTCTCATTCACATTAAGATCTCAAAGATGATAACCTATAAAATGATAAATTTAAATCAAATGGATGATAATTGAGCTAAATGATGTAATATTTAAGCTATAATGGTGAAAAAATGCAATATTAACTATGAAATCAACTAAAACTAAGAACAATTCTATGAATGATGATACTAATATGAATTAAGATGCAAACCAATATAATGCACTTGCTCTAAATGAAGGTGGATGATAATGAACTAAGAATCTCACTATTTGTAGGATTTTCCAAGGTCTTGGGGGTAAGTTATGTCTAACCATGGTCAAGTTAGGTAGTTGATGGATGAATGGTCAAGATTAGATGTTGATATTGAATGGCTAAGATAGAAAAGGCCAGTTGGTGATCCACGTGAGATTTTCTCTCATTGGTTGAATTGGATTTTTTTTCCTTTTGTGGTTGGTGAGAGAAATTAAGATTTAATTAATTCAAAAGAATTAATTAATTTATCCATAGGTGATGTGTTATGTGATGAGGTGTTTAGACAAGAATGGGTTGGAATTTTATTTTATTGTGAAAGAATTAATTAATTAATAGTGAACTATATAATCAAATACTTAATTAAATTATATAGTAGAAGAATTTTGATTTGATTAATTAAATTGCTTGAATTTAATTAATGTTTAATGTTGACCATTTTTAGGTGTATACACACTTACATTTAATACACTACTGTTGATCCTAAATCTAGGACACACTTAAGAAAAATTTACAACACACTACACCAAGACTCAAATTTAGGTCGCACTTAAGATGTTTACAATGCTCATTACATTTACCAAAATTGTTGGAATACCACAACCAAGACCATGGTCCATGTCTTGATCATAAAAACTTCCGAGCCAACCAATAGATGAAAGTAGATAGAACATGTACAAAATATGATACTAAAGGATAATTTTTGAAGTGCAAGAAAGTCCATATATCAGGAACACTTGGAAGAACATAGTAGGCATATCAATCAATAGTAACCAACATAAGCCATCGTGCACCAATGATTACCGAAAGCACACAAGTGTACCAAAACATGTAATCCATCAGTAGAATCAAGTACACCTTTCATAGAGAACCAAAATTGCACAAAATAAGTACATTCTTCATATAACTGATACTTATGATACTCTTCTAACAGCCAACAGGTACACAACCAAAATTGCCAACTACTAACCGATACCACCAAGATTTTGGTATGAAGGTTTTAACACCAATGACAATAATGCCAACAACATCTGAATCTAACACTTCTTTCATAGGTTGGTATACAACCTACCAAGATATTAGTGATGATATCTCCTTCCAAGTTTGTACTTGGAATCATGACTTGCAACCAAATTTTCATGGTGCAATCTTCTACACTTGAGTTTTTTTTTGCCAAAAATAAAGCCCTTTAAAATTTTGACCAATCTCACACCTAGTTAGATAAAAATTATTAGGTAGATAATATTTAAAACTCATCCAACTATAGGTTCTCGGTTTCTTCTTCTTTTGTGAAAATAAATAACTCTTACACCACACAATACCATTCCCACTCATCTTCAAATGTGTGAATGAGAATTATTTCACTTTACAAACATTGTAGAAACTAAAATAAACATATATTTGTTAGATACATGTATCTAACATTTTAGCATCCATTTGGCCTCAAAATTTTTATTCTAAATCTTGGTTTCAAATTGAAATGGATTAATTGTAACTCTTACCTCAATTTATCTTTCTTCCCAAATGTAATCATGCTCATCCCTTTCTTCTTCCCTGTTATCTCTAATACAAAATTTATTTGCCAAATCTGAAACTAATTTTTTGGTAAATGATCGATCTTGTAACATTTGAGATTGTTGTCTAGATAGGTGCTTAAATTACGGCTGTAAATAAATTTCATTATTGAAATTATAATTAATCTAATTACTTCCAATCAAATCTAATATTGTAATTAAACTTATTTGTTTTATAAATGCAAGTAAAAAAATCAACACCACATGCTTTTTAACCTAAAACCCTCTAATTTAGGAGAAAAATCCAAATTCATAAGCACATCTAATAGTCTTATGTTATTTTAGCGATTAACCAATGTCCACTATAGAAATGGGGATACAATCATTGTTGTTCCTCTCATCATGATTGCTCATGGAATGAACTGTACATTTTCTCTAGTTTGTGAAAATTATTTGTGCTCCTTCCTCATCCAACAACTTTCTCTATGTGTTCCCCTTCATTTGTGTACCTTGTCAAACTCTACTCCCATGCACTAGAGTAGCCTAATCATCCTAGAACCTAAGGAGTCCACATTTCCATCTATCTTTTTTTTTCTACTCTAAATGACCAAACTATCATCATTGATTTTGAAATCATCGAAAATTCCCAAAATCATCATAGTTGGTTAGAATATCAAAACTCGTCTATGTAATCATGTTGATGGATTTAATTCTAGCCACTATCAATTACATATTTGACCATGATTAAATTATTTATTTTTTCCATGACAAAACAATGAACTTTTTTCAACCAATTTTGACCCAAATAAACTTTTGAAGCATGCATGCTTCCTTAATGCTTCTCAATAAATGCACCACCTATTTCACACAATTATAATCTTGTGGATCATATTTACTAAATACTACAAAAAAATTTAATTTACCACCACCACTTTTCCTATCTAATGCAACAAAAGAAAAGGAATATCACATTATTTAACAAATGCTAAGTACTCAACTTAAAATATCTCTACAAAACTTACTATGTATGTCATCTTTTTATAGAAATATAATGTAAAATAATCCTTAGAGAAGATCCAAGTTGGGTCTACCACTACTTCACAGATAGTAGCATCTTTAAAAAGGTTTATTGGCCATACAAAAATCATGATATGTTATTCGACAATTAAAATATTCTAATTGAAAAATTATTTACCTTTGCATATCATAGTAAAATGTGACAAAGAAATCATTAAATAATCTTTAATTCACAGTAGATATAGCCTTACTATATGCATTACAAATTGTTTAAAATAATTAGGAGGAGACATGTCAAAGATATGACCATTAGATAATTCAATAATATGCCTAAATCTTGTTTGTTTACCATTAATCTTCTAATACAACGTGGCTCACATAAGTTGCATACAATATTCCATGTCCAAATAGGAAAATTGAGTTACATTATCCTTCTTGAATATCTACGGTTACATGTTATGAAAACTCTCTATATCAATGTGTTAATTTTTCCACTAAAGAAAGCTTTACCACATGCTTGTAGAGTCCTAAGCATACAAATATAAACCAATAGATACATCTAATAGAGCTCTTATCCCTTGTAGTGTTGGTGGCTACCATGCAAATGCTAAGGCTCGTAGAGTCTTATACTTGGATGGAACTACCTATGATAAAACATTGAAGACATATACGGATGTATAAGAGGTGTATATGACCTTGTATTGATGCATCTTAATTACACTGGAGGGAATCATTCCTTCTCTTTACATTTGAAACACAATTGTGATATACTTAAACGTCATGTTTCCTCCTATCATAAGAAATTAAGCCTTATTGCAATATCTTGCAAATAGGAGGTTTGGTTTTTTATATGAGATTTCACACTTACATCTTACATTATACTCACATAACGTGTTCATGTCCTAATTATCCATGTTATTATATTATGTTTGGGGCATTGCACCTTCCTGTTACATCTCTTCATAGACATGTGGTTATACTCAAGAAGTGTCATTGTTACTCATCACACATGCTTACTATTGTGATATTAGGGTTCTACCCCATTATTTAGGCTTTGTTCCATAATTTATTATGTATTTTACATGAATACTATTAATCCTTTTTCCATGTTTAGGGAAACATAATCCTCTATCAATACCATTTCAATCCTATGAGCTTACCACGATTATTTTTTAAGATATTTATATGATCATTACATGATGCATACTTTTACAACCATTTCTATCCATGCATACATAATGATATGTTTCCTTGCTTAAATTAAAATTATTTTCCATTATTTAAGGATTAAAAATTACATACGTTAAGTATGTAGGTACACGAAAGATCTACAACCACATTCGTGCCCTTAGACTCCAAATTTAGTGGATGCTTTAATCTTTAAATATTTCTTCAATCAAAGAGATCAGAGCCTTCATTTCTATTTACATGTAAAAATAAAATAACACTTCAAATCAGATAAAAATAAACATAATAAATTAAAATAAATCTTTAAAAATTAAACTTATACAACCATACAATAAATAAATATATTCACATTAGTATTTCACCTTCTTTACCAGTGATCCAAAACAATGTGCACTATCAAGTCTTCCACTCCTAACATAAATTTAATGAATTTTAATGTCTTTATAGTCTTAACCTTGAACATCATCAAAGGTTGGTCAAGTACCTTGAGCAATGCAACCGAGGTTGAGGCGTTTCCCTTTACATACCAAATTCCAAACAAAACATAAAACATGTAGCATGAAGTGAAAGTGGTGTGTTTCCCAGGGAAGGAAGTGGTTCTCATCATGCTATTTAGGTTATCATGCCATGAAATAATAAAATCCTTTGTTATACATTATAGTTAAATGTAATTAAGTTATCATAAAAAATTGTGTAGTTTGAGACTTTAGATTATGTCCTTTACAAATTAGGAAAGGCTCAAGCTTGTCTAGTGTCAATGCATGGGGAAAGTTAAGTTTCCACTCGCACATTTATCTAGTGTTAGTTATTCTAAAAATTAAATAATAACATGTAAGATATTCACTAAATATATTCTTATGAAAAGCAATTCTTAATTGTGATATTGCTATCGGGATTCAACTTTGTAGTTCCTGAGTCAAACTCATTGAGCCATGTTTGATGAGTAGTGGTTTAGAAGAACCCATATCTCATGAGAATTAATGGAACACTTAGTACCCATTGTATATAGGTAATTCTCACAGGAGTGAAGTGTCAGGCCTTCCTAGGAGGTCACCCATCCCAGTATTGTTCCAACTCAAGTGCGCTTAACCATGGAGTTTCCTCCAAGCTTAAACCCACTTAGCTTGCAAAACCTTCAACAAGTGTTGTCTTATGAACCATTCATTGTAGATCCCACTGAGCTTAAGATGCTCTACAATGAATATTTCATAAGGAACAACATTTGTTGAAGAATTTTCAAATAGGGTAGCAAGCTAAGTGGGCTTAACCGTGGAAGAAATGCTACGGTTAAATATGTTTCAGTTGGACAAATATTGGGATGAGTAACCTCTTGGGAAGCCCTGATGCTTCACACTTATGAGAATCACCTAGATACAATGAGTGCTAAGAGTTCCATTCATTCTTACGAGAGATGGTTCTTCTAAACCGCTACTCATGAAACATGGGTCAATCAGTTTGACTCAAGAACTACTGAGTTGAATTCTGATAAAAATATCACAATATGACTTACTATAAAAAATATATCCTTCTTATCAACCTTGAATTATAAGCCACAATGTATCCTTCTTATCAACCTTGAATTATCATCCAAGTTAAAATTCTAGACTTTAGGAAGAGCTCCCAGAAATAGCATCATAGCCACTATAAAGACTGAACATAAAATAAATGTTAGCTCATGTTAGCGTAATGACTGAAATTATTAGAAGAATTTGTACACAAATTTGACATACATTGAGCACACTTGTGAAACCACTTCATGTGGGTTATTCAAAATATATTTTGGGAAGAATTACAGAAGTGTGTAATATTTTACATGAAAAATACCATGTTTCAAATTCCACTTATTTCCATCAAAGTAGTCAAATACATTCATGCCCCTTCTTGTGGTACGTATCATTGTTTTTTATTAAGGAAAATAGGTTTTGATGGGTTCCTAAAACCCTACAGTTGAAAGAAAAGAGAACTAAAGCTTATAAGCATTACAAACCATTCATCACAAAATAGGAAAAACTAGCAAAATAGTCAAAACAACAAAAAGCCAAGATCACATATCCAAAAAACCAGGAACAAAAATCTAGGGGAACCCTTCAGGCTATGTCTCTGAGAATCTCCACCGCCCTGATCTCCAGTTCAGTCATTCTCCCAGCAGCTTCTCTGATTTCGGCCAGCTCCTTGTCAGCTCCCTGGTCTGCCTTATACTTTGCATCATTTCCAGTGCTTTTTTCATTTTCTTCTTCTAGACGTTGATCCCTGTCTCTGTACTTTTGTCTTCCCTCTATGTTGCCATTTTTCTCTTGAAACTTATCAATGATGACCTTAATGTTATCATTTGAGGATTTTAGAATCTTGTAACTTTTCTCTGCAATTTTTACCATTGAAGCTTCAATGCTTTCAATTCTATTCTTCAGTTCAATCGCTCTGTTGTCCAGCTCTCTGTCCTCCGCTATGTTTTTGTTGTTGTTGATAATGTTTTCCTTCTCCATCCTATCCATCCTCTTTTTCAGCTCATCTATTTCATAATAGGTCCATTTCATTGTTCTATAGCTGTCTATGGCGCTATTTTTTGCATTATTCAGCACATCCATTTGAGGAACTTCCCTTGCACTGTCGCTGAATATCACCATAGCTGGATCAATGAGTTATTCCATCTAAATTCTGCCCTCTTTGTTTTCCTTAACCAGGGTCCTTACCAATTCTCTCTTAATTCCCATTTTGGCCGAGACCGAGTCGAAGTTTCTCCATACAACATTTTTATTTTTACCTATTATATTGCAGGTGTAATGGTCTTCTCCATACTCTGCAAAACTCTGGCTGTTATCATCCTCTTCATTATCCATCCCTTGACTCTCCTCTTTTTCAACTCTCTCCTCTTGTGTTTCATCCTGACTAGCCAGCTTCTCCTCCTGTGTTTCCACTTTAACTCTTTTAGATCTCATGACCCTCTTCCCCGAGCTATCCTCCTCATTCTGAGTCGGTATCTTGATAGTGATCTTCCTCTTTATTTCCTTCTTCCCTTTCTTCTTCATTTTTTTTTCTTCTCCCAAAATATCATTCCCTGTTTCCATGCCTTCCTCATTCTCATTGTACTCCCTATCCAAAGAGACTTCTATGTGCTATTTTATTATCTCTTGTTTATCTTTTTTTTTTTCTTCGTCTGAAGAGGTTGTTCCTCCTCTGTCTTAGAGTGCATTTCTATGTTGTCCTCTGTGTCAGAGGGGATGTATTCCTCCTCTGAATCCCCCTCTGAATTACCTTCCTCCTTATCTTGGATTTCCTTTCCCAGAGTGTGAGATTTGAAATACTCATAGATCAAAAGAAGTAAGCCCTCATGAAAGTCCAGATTACTAATGTGTTTCTCCTTATAATCATTTATGTTTTCATTAATGGACGAATACAGGTAGAAAGGGATGGAAACCTTGGCCCCATACCTGAAGTGGTTGAGAAGCACAAAATGGTGGGTGTTGATGCGGTCGAATCTGGTGTCCAGAGTGATGTATTTGATTATCGCCCTCAACACAAAATGCCACAGAGGTTTGATGGAGCTCGGGTGATAAAATGTGCCCTTCTTGACTAGAGTTCATTTTTCGGCTTTGTTTTTAACGAATTCTGTGAAGGCTTTGCTAGATATTTTCCTTTCCCTATAGAATTTCTTTCCTATGACGGGAATGCCAGTTACCGCCGAAACTATTTCCTCAATCACCATGAATGTAACCCCATCAATTTTCAACTTCCCTTATTTCTAGTTGTTAACCATCATCTTTTTTATAGTTGGCTTCCACCCATGAAGACGTTCTATGTAAGTGATCACTTCCCCCTTTCTTAGGATCTCCTAGACCTTTGACCTCCGGCGCCATTTTTCACTTTCTCTCTCTAGCTCTCTCCTGTGTCTTTCTCCCACCATGTCTACAACTTCCATGTTTCCTTTTTTTCTTGTGATATTCTTAGTAAGATCCCTTTGTTTCGAAATGATATATGTTTGGGGTTTCGAGAGCCTTCTTTTTACCTCGTAAATGTAATAATTGCTTAAATGCCTCCAAGTGTGCTGATGGGGCCTTAAACTGATTTTACCATCGCAACTTTCATACTTGCACATCCTGCAGGGATTATTTTTGCATCTGTCATAACTCTCCATAATTAGCCTTTTTGCTTCTATCATAATTAGCCTTTAATAATTCTGAATCTGCCCAGAATCCGATCACTTTCCATGATGTTGGCAATTTCCAGCGGTAAATAATTCTCGTCATTCCATTGTTTAACTTCTTCATACGTGACACCCATGTTTGCTAGCCTGTCTGCCACCTGGTTTGCTTCACGGTAGTCATGTGCTACATAGACCTAATCAAAAGACTTCAGTATTTGTAGACATTCCTTTATTATATTCTCAATTGTCTAGGAAGGCCCAATCTTTTCATTAAGACAGTCTATGATATTTTTTGAATCCCCTTCCACCCATAATTGCTTGATTCCCATTTCCTTGGCCAGCTTTAGAGTGTGATGTGCCACACTAGCCTCTGCATAGTGGTTAGTTTGTGATCCCAGGGGTGCTAAAATTACAGTAATGCCTTTGCCATGAGAATTCCTGATGATTCTGCCCGCCCCTGCCTTCACAGGGTTCCCCTTTGCTACCCCGTCGAAATTAGCTTTGAACCACCCTTCCAGTGGTAAAGACAATCTACAGCCTAGCCTATTGTTGGTGATGTTTGGCCCATTTAAGTGAGTAGAGGTGCTTCCTTTACAAATGGTGTAGTTTTCTTGTAGTGCATTAGCAATTTTGTGGGCTACTACCTTAGCCAGAGAAATCTTTTCCCTAAAGATCCTGTTGTTTTGTTCTTTCCACAGCCCCAAGCAGATGTGTGGCATAGCCCAAACCAAGAGATGATGGCCACTCCCCCCAAGATGCCATTGGTCAAAGAGGTTAAGGGTAGTATTAGGGAAACACCAGGATGTCTCAAAAAAATGATGCCATATCTTCCTGGAAAAAACACAGTGGATAAATAAGTGGTCCACATTTTCACTATGAGTTTTGTAGAGGATGCATCTATTAGGAATGTAATTTCCCATTTTAATAAGGTTATCCACAGTCAAGATGTGGTTTTGTAGCAAAGTCCAGAAAAATATGTTAACTTTAGGGATGATACCAGGAAACCAGGCCTTCGCCCATGATGGAATTGTATCAACCCTCTGCATTGATTCATATCCTGAGGCCATAGTATAATAGCCATCCTTGGACTCCCCCCAAACCAAGACATCTTCTTTGAGAGAGAGAGGAGTGTGCCCCAAATAGACCATAAGAGGTTTAAGGTCCTGGGACACTTAAGTGACATTGACCTATTTATTGTTAATTCTATAGTCATTGACTCTGCTGCCAAATCTGTCAATGCAATGTTCAGCCCATCTGTTGAAAGGCTCCAAATTCCATAAAGGTCCCTATCTGAGCCAATCATCATGCCAGAAATTAACCTCCTTACCATTACCAACTTTCCATCAAGTTTTTGTAGTCACTATACCCTTAGTCCTCAGAATGCCATTCCATATGTGAGATCCCTTCAGGTTGGAGTCTCTGTATATGAATTGTTTAAAGGTTAAGTTAGCTGCATATTTTTCCTTCATGATGTCCCTCCATTCCCCTGTAGAATTAAAGATTCTCCAAATCTGTTTAGCCTGCAATGCTCTATTGAACTTCTTCAGTTGCTTGATCCCCAAGCCTCCATGTTTTTTTGGCTTGCAAACCCTATCCAAAGCCACCAGCAGGTATTTCTTGTTTCCATCTTTGTCTTCCCATAGGAACTTTCTTTGGATGGCTTCCAGAGAGTCCGCCACCTTTGCAGGGATAGTGAATATGCTAAGAGCATAGGTAGGGAGGTTCTGAAGAGTAGATTGAATCAAAGTAACTTTCCTTTCCTGACTCAGGGTGATGCCCTTCCAGCCCGCCAATTTCCTATTGAATCTATCAATAATACCTCCCCAAAAAGCCTCAGGGGGTTTTCTTCCAAGCGGAAGGCCTAGATAGGAAGCTGGAAAGGTTCCAATGCCACAGCCTAGAATGCCTGCCATTCTCCTCTGTCTATCCATAGGAGTGTTGATGAAGAAAATCGAGCTCTTGTTCCAGTTAATAAGCTGCCCCGTGGCATTGCAATAAGAATTAAGAATGTTCCTAATATTTCTTTCCTCCTTCACTGAAGACTCCCCCCTAGAATTGTGTCATCAACAAATTGCTGGTGAGTAAAAGTGAAAGGTCCTAAAGAGGGATGCAACCCTCTGATAAGCCCCTTGTTCCTATGATCATGAATAATCCTTCCCAAACATTCAGCCAAAATGATGAAAAGGATAGGAGAGAGGGGGTCCCCTTGCCGAAGTCCCCGGGAGGATTTAAAGAATTCTGAGGGAGAGCCATTCACCAAAACCGCAAAAGACGGGGTGGAAATCAACTGAGAAATAATCTTTAAAACCTTGTCATTGAAACCAAAAGCCCCCATGATTTTACTCAGGAAGGACCAGTCAACCCTGTCATAAGCCTTGGAGAGATCCAGTTTGAGTAGGAATCCTTCCCTCTTGTCGTCTTCCAAAGAGTGAATCACCTCATGCACAGCCAAAATAGAGTCCAAAATTTGTCTACCGGGGACAAAGCCCGATTGTTGGGGGCAATGAGAACTGGGAGGGTCTTAAGAAGTCTGAGGGTTAAGACTTTCGAGATAATCTTATAAAAAGAGTTACACAGACTAATAGGCCTGAAACAGTCAAAAGAATCCACACCTGGAATTTTCAGGATAAGGACAAGAAAAGTGGCATTGATCTCTTTGAGAAGGCTTTTGGCTCCAAAAAATTCCTGGACCGCTTTGACAATGTCTTCTTTGATAACCTCCCAATAGATCTGGAAAAAGAAAGAAGGGAACCCATCTGGACCCGAGGCTTTTTCCACAGGTAAAGAAAAAACTGCTTTATGAATTTTTTCTTGATCTGGGATCGCTAGTATGCTCTTATTCTGTCTTTTTGAGATCACCTTAGGGAGAGATTGTAGTATATCCTCCTGATCAGCCTCATTGAGGTTTGGCTCTTTAGAAAGGATTTGAGTAAAGTGCCTGATGGCCTCATTTGCAATCTCCTTGTCTTCCTCCAATGTTTGATCCCCTTTCTTAATGGCCCTGATTCTATTAGCCATCCTGTGTTTCATGGTGGATAAGTGAAAAAACTGGGAATTTTCATCCCCCTCTTTAAACCACACTGATCTTGACCTTTGCCTCCAGAAAATCTCTTCTTTTATCACAATGTTATGAAGATCCGTCAGAATGGATTTTTCAGCACTGATTCTGTCATCATCATACCCATGATTTTGGATCTCTTCTTGGATAATAGCAAGCTCAGACTTAATCCTTTCTTTAGTTTGGAAGATATTACCAAAGTCTCTTTTATTCCATTTTCTGATCTCCATTTTTATGTTCTTTAGCTTCTTAGCCACTTTGTACATCACAGCCCCGTCCACATCTATACCCCACCATTCCTTGATCTTACTAAGGAGGTTGGGGTGAGTTGTCCACATCCTCTCAAATCTAAAGGGGAAAGCCTTTTTCCTATTTATATTTGCCAGATTGAGAGAGATTGGAGAGTTGTCCGAACCGAATCTTGTCAATGAGGAGAGGTGAAAATGATACTATTGCATCCAATCCAGAGATATGAGGGCTCTATCAAGGCAAACCTGAATGCACTCCGATCTCATTCGCCTATTAGACCAGGTGAAGTTTCCCCCCCCCCTAAATCCACATCAACAAGACCCAGGTCATTTATCAAACTAGCTAGATGTTGCCTGCTGTCCAGGTTCAGTGGCAATCCCCCAAACGTCTCAGATTCCAGAAGGGGGGTATTGAAATCCCCCATTATAATGATTTTTGGTTTGATAACTTTGGAAAATAGGGTACGTATCTTGTCCTAGAAATAAATTCTAGTGTGCTTAGTGTTTGGCGCGTAAATGTTCATAACAGCCCATCCCTCCTAAACTGTTGGGTTAGTGAAATGCATAAGTAAGATATTGCCCTCATTCCAAGTGATGTGAGCATTGAGGTTATCCTTCTAAAGCATCAAAATGCCTCTAGAGGCTCCATCTGAGTTAGTTGCAGCAGTCTTCATACCTTTACCAAAAGAAATGCCAACAACTTTATCCTTCTTCATTTTAGTCTCTTGAATAAAAAAAATGTCTGGTCTGTGATCTCTTATCATGTTTCTAATTATTTCTTGTTTGTGGGCTCCATTTAGCCCATGGATGTTCCAAGCTATGACCTTCATGATTTCTTAAGAGATTCTTGGATGGTCCGCTGGTAGCCATCCATAATATTTCTTTTTGCTTCTTCCTTTCTAATTTGATACATACTCTTCCTACTAGGTGTGTTATACTTGCTTCCTATGTCTGCTTTAGCCCTGCTTCTTGTTGCTGCAGGAGAGGCTGGGGATGGTTCTCTGCTATTTTTCTTTTTCACTGTTATCCATGCTCCCTCATTGTCATTTGAGGCATCTTTGTAACTGTCAAAAAGAGCTTCCATTCTTGAGATTTGTCCCGGTGTAGAGGAAGAAACCATTTCCAGGAAGTGGCTTATTTTCCTTGGTGGAAAGAGATCGCTTCTGCTGACATTTGGAACTTGGGAGAGGTATGGTTCTTGTCCCTTCTCATATCGCCCCTCTTCTTGTGGGTCTGGGATGAGAGAGAGGTCAAAACTGGCCTCATTTATCTCACCCTCTTCTATTTTCTCCCTGCCTACCTTGTCATCTGTCCCCTTATCATCCCCTGGATGAGTTGGGCTAGCTACAACTGCTTCCCTCTCTTTGCCATTATCTGGCTTGGCTATTGATTCCCCCTCTGTTGATATAGACCCTTCAATAGTCAGTTGTTCTATCTGCCTTTCCAGGCTCTCACAAGATAGTTCCCCTTGAGGGTTTTGCTTTTGTTGTAACAAGTCACTAGGGATTTTCTCTTTACAGACCTTTTTTGTGTGTGAGAGGTCCTTATTCGAAGGCTGGTGATCCTGCCTTTTTCCCAGTTTGATATGCTCCTTTCAAGCTACTTCCTTTTCCATGACCATTGGGCATCTGTTAGCTTTATGTCTGGCTTTCTTGCAGTGGAAGCAGGCAAAAGGGATGCTCTCATATTCAATCATTTGCACTCTTCTTCCCAATCTGGATTGGAAAACAATAGTTTTGGGCATATCTTGACCCACGTCGACTCCAATGCAAATCCTTGCATATGTGAGTTGCTTCTTTGCTGTTTTTACAGGGTCAATAGATAGCAGCTCCCTGAAGGATCTGGCAATACCCTCAAACACATCCTCATGCCAATACTCCAAAGGCAATTCAGGAAGTCGTGCCCAGACTGGAGCTTAGGTTAGAAAATCCTTATTGAGATCCAGGTTAGAGGTCCATTTCTATAGGATAAGGGTAGATTTTCCCACTGACCAATTTCCAGCACAGAGGATTTTGGAAAGGCCCTCTTGACAAGAAAACTCAAAAGACATGAATCATTTTTCCATAGTCGTAACCCCAACCTGACCTTTAAGATCCCATTTGTTTTTAACAAAGGTTCTGACTACATCAATATTGGGTCTGGATCCAATGAACTTGCCCACCAGAGTAGCAGCCATGCTCATAATATTATGATCAATAAGCTCATAGGGTAGTTCCAAAGCATATATCCCTTTATCTTTGTTTGAAACAAGCTTGATATTAGGGAAAGGAGACTTACCAAAAGGTTTGACTCCAAAAATATTTGTCCACCGCCCCAGTGGGGCCCTAGCCACACCCATCTCTCTATTTTCAGGTGTAGAACCTTTTGTTTCTCCTGGATTTGGTTGTAGAATCCATGGGACCCCTTCATCTGTCGCGTCCTCGGTACCCTAGTCCTTACCCTGACCCTGGCAGGTACTCTAATCGCTTTGTCCCGAGCCAGAAGGTTTCCCGCCCAGTGCCAAATTCAAATTAGTGCCTCCTGACGTCGGCTGTCGGTCACCTATTCCTCTCTCGCTCACCATTGTTGTTATACATCCATGAGTCCAAAAAAATATTAGTTTTTCAATAATATGATTTGATTTTTATGTTGATACGCATCTTGTTTGGGGATTTGCGGTCGGAAAGTTGTCATCCATCCCAAAAATATGCCTATGAAGGCCTTTCTTAGTTGGTTGTTGTCACTGAGACTTAACATGTGGTGGTGACACATCTTTCATTGGGTGTTTTGTGTGATAATGGATAGACAAGGGGACGTATTATATAAATTTTCCTTCAATGTGCATTCAATACAGTGTAGTGATGGCGTCATTGTTGGTTATGGTGATGGTTTGGTGGGTTGATACTCTCATTTTTATGTTTGGAATAGTTAAGAATGTTGTAGAGGTTTGTTTTGGTTCTTTAAAAGCATCCATTACTTACTCAACCGTGAGTTTTCATGTGGTGGTGGTGCTTCCTTCGTTGGGTGGCAACGACATAGTTTCTATTAAGAATGTTGCAGAGGTTTGTTTCAGGTTCTTCCAGAGTGTCAATTACTTACTCTTTTAAAACATTGTGTTTAGGTTTTTTATAGTGTCATTTAAATCCAGTTAAGAATGTTGCAGAGGTTTATTTCGGTTCTTCAAGATCATTCATTACTTAATCTTAGAAAATATTATGTTTAGGGTTTTTCATTGTGGCGTTTTTATGCAATTAAGAATGTTGCAGAGGTTTGTTTTGGTTCTTCAAGAGCATCCATTACTTACTTGGCATCGAGTTTCCATGTGGTGGTGGTGTGTCCTTGGCGGGGTGGTGACGGGACAATTTCTATTTTTTTTCCTTCAATATGCATTCATTTTAAGAATGTTGCATAGGTTTGTTTTGGTTCTTCAAGAGTGGCCATTACTTACTCTTTTAAAACATTGTGTTTATGGTTTTCATAGTGTCATTTAAATGCAGTTAAGAATTTTGTAGAGGTTTATTTTGGTTGTTGAAGAGCGTTGATTGCTTGCTCTTAGAAAATATTATGTTTAGGGTTTTTCATAGTGTTTTTTTTATGTTTTAAAGAATTTTGCATAGCTTTGTTTTGGCTCTTCAAGAGCGTACATTACTTACTCTTTCAATACATTATGTTTAGGGTTTTTCATAGTGCCCTTTGTATGCAGTTAATTAAGAATGTTGATGTGGTGGTGGCACATCCTTCGTTGGGTCGCGACGGGATGGTTTCTATATGTTCTCCTTCAATGTGTATTCAATTTAAGAATGTTGTAGAGGTTTGTTTCAGTTATTCAAGAGTGTCCATTACTTACTCTTTTAAAACATTATGTTTAGGGTTTTTCATAGTGTCATTTAAATGTAGTTAAGAATGTTGTAAAGGTTTCTTTCATTTGTTGAAGAGAATTGATTACTTTCTCTTATAAAACATTTTGTTTAGGGTCTTTCATAGTGGTGTTTTTATGTTGTTAAGAATGTTGCAGAGCTTTGTTTTGGCTCTTCAAGAGTGTCCATTACTTACTCTTTCAAAATATTATGTTTAGGGTTTTTCATAGTGCCCTTTGTATGTGGTTAAGAATGTTGCAGAGGTTTGTTTTGATTCTTTAATAGCGTCTGTAATTTACACTTTGAAAACATTGTGTTTCTCAATACATTGTACTACTAGAGTCATTGGTTGTTATTGCAATGGTTTGGTGGGTTGATGTTACTAGTCTTTCATCTTTCCGGGAGTGGTCATGTTGTAGAGGTTTGTTTCGGTTCTTCACAATCATCCATTACTGTTTTAAAATATTATGTTTAGGGTTTTTCATAGTGTTGTTTTTGTTGGTGTAATTAATTAATCCTAATAACACTTTACTTAAGCTTACTTAGGATAATGCATTTCATAGTAGTTTGCATTTGATACACTTAAGAGTTTGCATTTTATTTTAGCACATGGTGTAGGAGAAATCCACTTTAGGTGGAGTTAGTTGTTATCTCATTCTAGTTTATGTGTGAAATCCACCTTTAGTGCTCTTATCACATTATCATCATTTCATTGTTGCACATGTTTACACATACTTCATTGTACAATGGAGGATGATCCACTTTTGGTGGACATGTGATTACACCTTGTCTAGTTGATGGGTTATCACTTGCATATCTCCTAGATATCATGTATTGCCTATATATCCAGGCACATCTACATTTAAACTTAATCAATGGGGAATCCATTATCATTTGATCATTATTGAGCTATTCATTTGATTATCATCTTGTCTCTCTTATTTGTGCTATATATTGTGCTTCTAGATCTTTGCATTGCCTTAGGAAATTTCTTACATGGTATCAGAGCTAAAGAAGATTTCATTGGAGAGTCTAGTTTACTTCAACCTTCGGAGGGCCACAATTCAAATCTAGGATCAATAGCTTGCGGGAGAATTTTGAGCAAGATCAGACCTCACCATTGCATCTAGGTGGCCACTCTGGTGAATTTTGACTATAAATTTGCATACTTTAGGCAAAAGTCAAATTTGAGGCAAAAAAAATTTACAAATCAAACCCCTAAGGCCCGATCTGCAATTTGGTAATGGTTTTTTGGCGATTTTCATTTCAGATCTGAAATTAATTTTCATTTCTATCAATTTTTTTTGGATCTACTTCATCAAAAAAAAAATTGCAAAAAAATTGGCCTATCAGGCCTCTAGTTGTCAGATTAGGTTGGAGCGGGTCGTATGGTAAAGCATATTCCAAATAAAGCATTGGGCTCTCAACCCCTGACCTCGCTCACCCTACTGAGATCAGCACCAAGTACCTACCCCAACACCGAGCTGAGCTCTTCATTTTCATAGTGTGCGCAATGGATTTTAACCAACATTTTTTCACATGGCGGGACGCATGTGGGATAAATCCCACTGCTCCCAACCGCGTCACACTATTAAATTGGCTCCCACCCGAGTCGAGTCAAGCATCCCACCTTGTATCTCAGTGCAGCTCATCATCCCACACAGTCTAAGATCGCACACGTGGCTGCCAGAACGACACCCTTCTCATTGCCACAACATCCACCACGCGGCATCTTCAAACCATTACCTTTTCCACATACAGCGCCAGATCAGACCCCCGCTACCACATTAGTGTAAGATCACCTCAATCACCACCTGCCACATGGAAAGAATGACACATCATCTCCACATCATCCACTAATGTCACATGTTACCATATCAGTAGTGCCACATCAACGGCCAGCTCAGTCAACGCACAGTCAGCAAGTCATGTCATCTTTTTTGCCATGCAGTAATTTTCATGTGATTAAATTTGATGGTCATTTGGATGTCAGATCTAGACATTTTTGTTTTGCCTTGACGGCCTTTTGGATGTCAACTTTAACATACTGTCTATGTCATCTTTTCACCGCATTAATTTTGACAGTCATTTGACCATAATTTCTAGGTGATTTTGAACTGTTGTGACGGTCGTTTAACTGTCAAATTTAACCTCATATTTTTGTTGACATCATCAGGGTTTGAAAATTCAGCCCCTCACCATTTTCAATTTTGATTTTGCAATCCGGCTTTGAGAGTTCATAACTTGGTCATCCGGGCACCTTTTTAGTGCAATTTTTTTAATTTTGGCTACAATTTCCTGAAAGTGCATAATTTTGCCACTTTAGAGGCTTCATTTGGGCTCATACGGACACATCTTTCAGGTGCCATTTATTTTGAAAGTGCATAATTATTTTAGAATAATCCATATTTGCTATCAGATTATAGGCTTATTTGGACGAAAATATCACTTTCAGAATTTGGTCTCTTTTGGCCTATTTTGGTACTTGTAATCAATTAGATCCTTTAGTGATCATGTGTCCTGATTGTGTGAGTCTTTTATTGCTTCATAGTTGTTGTTGTACTTATCAAAATTCAAAGTCCTGTAATGCCCTGCCCGGGAATGCTTGGGCACAAGGATCAAACAGAGCTAACATAATTTTTTTGGAAAGATAAAATTAACCAAACTAAAAACATATCTCAAGCTGGAGACTAAACACATCAACCAAAGATTCCCAAGCCTTAACTACAATCACTTTGAGATTTAGAAAGTGACTTATAAATTAGAATATTAAGCCACTTAATAAAATAATTGGCCATTTCCCAAATTAATTTAAAAAAATTACGGTAAATTAGCCAAAAAATAAATAAAATAAAGTGAATAATTAAAATCCCCCAAAATATAAATTAAATCAACATTTAATTTAATAATTTCCTCGATAATTGTGGAACCCTAAATGCATAGACACTCTCATTGGTCAAATCACATAATGCATTATGAATTCAAATTTACCACAATAACCAAAGGGTTAATTAATAATAATAATAATATCACGGATACGTCGGTCATACAAGGACGACATTGGCTCAACATGAAAGGTCAAGGTCACTATCTCCTAGTGCCATTGTCGGGGATATAGGTACACACTCAAATCTTGTAACTTAGGATGAATGTACATGGTACCTGTTCAGTAAACAAGAAAACATCAAGTGTAGATGCTCAACATATAAATAACCAAAGTACAAACAGATAGATAGTCATTTTGAAGGAGAACGAGACATCGTGTAGATCTTGCAAGCAAGTGACTATGACTCCGTCTCACTTTGTACTAGCACCAACAGGCAAAATGCATAGAAGTAGTGTAGTACAACATAACAATATATAATCACATGATATAGTATTTAAATTAAAGCATTTAAATAATCATTTACATCCATCTGAGCATATCTCTACTGAAGGTAAAAGACAAATATCCACAGCATAAAATCACCATAATAAAGAGTCCAATAACATCCATCAGATATAAATATAATCCTCAGTCCAAATCAGAATACAAAATAAACTAGGCATCATCATAAAGCATCATCATACAGATATGATCAAAATATCACTAACAACATAATCTAACATTTAAAATTAGCAATGATACATGAAACTGAAATAAGGTACGATAGTCAGCTACATCACTTAGTGCAACCACTAGATCAAATCACATGGATAAACATGGAATAACAACATCATGGTACAATCTAATAATTACCAATCTAGATAGTATCTCAACAAAGTAAGCAATCATAATTAGGTAACCACTGGCACATACCTCAGTGAAACTATCAAATCGCATCACAAGCCAAGTAGGTAGATAACAATCATAACCACAACAGTAACCTCAGATTGAGCACAAGAATAAACTGAAATGGGTGCATCTCATAATGCCAACATAATACCATCATAAAGGAATAATCACTGAAACACAATGAACCCTCAAAAATCAGAATAAAAGTCTCGGAAGACTTGGCATCACCAATAGTTATACAACCAGTAAAAAAGACATAAACAAGTTATCGATGTAATAACATAGATAAGATCACCCTGAAGGTACAACCTCTCACGGGTCCAAAAAGATCATGAAATACAACATATAAAACATCAAGGCCGCAACCACCAGGACGTTATACAAAATGAAAATGGGAGACACACTACAAGTCCACTTTCACCAATTTTAGCAAGTGGCAATTGTACACGCACTACATATAAAGTACCAAAATCATCTATTTTAGGGGGGTTCTTTGATTTATTGCATTTTGGAGGGTGCAATGATTGTTTGATCTCATTTTGTATCATGTGAGAAGTGCATCATGGCCAAAATCATAGAATATAAAATCTATCCTATAATTATGCATTTAAATAGGAATAATTATGAGTCATGGGAAAAAGGTATCATCACATATTATAGATTGTTGAATATTTTCCCTCATCTTTATGGACTCATTCCTATGCCAACTTCTTATTGGAAACAAATGACTTGTTGTGAAAAGGATAGAGATGTCATGGGATTGATATACTACAACATCTCTACCTTTCCTAAAGTCCAATCCAAGCTTGAGGATATTATGTGCCCATGCACATGTTGGACCATTGTTTGGGAGTATTTTGGAAATCCTCATGTTCCTCCATTTCTCAAAGATCCAGCTGTAGATTTCTTCGTTCCACTTGATTATGTAGACAATACTCCTTATGATAAGAATTGTTAGTAATAACATAGAGGGGGGGTGAATCAATGGCCTCAAAAATTAATCCTTAATTCAACCCTTAAAACTTATAACCACAAATTATGTCTCCAGTTATCTTCTGTCCTACAAGGTGAGTGCCTTGAAATAATTATATCAATTTACTACTTGTCGGATTTCTTTGTAAATCTCTCTTCTATATGATTACCAATAAGCAGTCAACTATTTACCGAAACACAGTAAATATGCAGAGTATACCGATCAATCCAGAATTGCATATGTGAAATGTAAAACAATAAAGTAATGAAACATAAACACATAACACATGGATTTATAACGTGGAAACCTTGTTAAGGGAAAAACCCTCTTCTGAAGTGATCCTTGTTAAGATCCAACCCTATTAAAGGTTACAAACACACTGGTAGGTGTGATCTTGTTAGAGGATTTAAAAGATAGTTTGTCACCTAGTATCTAGCATCTAATGCTACCATCCTTGATCAAACACTCACTTGGCCTGTCAATAGGTATCAGGCATATCCAATGCTACTTTCATGATCAAACTTTTTGATACTCCTTGGGATGTATCTCAATTGTAAAATAATTGTAAGTCCTGCTCGGTTAAGAGACTTGATGCTTCAATGGTTAAACTGAAACATTAATGATTTGTTCATACATACAACTCAATTGTAGATTTTTAGATCTATTGTAAGTGCATTACCTCTCTTATCAATATAATCAATTTTATACCCTTTCTCCACATTGTTTTGCTCTGTGATGTTGTCTCACTGTTTGTCGGTGTCTGCAGAATCTAGCTCTTTCTTTAGCTTGTTGATCAGTACTGAATGAAGACTTTCTTCTCCTTTATATTTTCTTTAGCATCTCTCCTCTTCTCTTTTTCACCCCACATAACCATTCGTAATGAATTGGGTTTGTCTCTTTATAGACATTATTTACCTTTTCTTGGCTTTCTTGATTCTTGGCGTGATCCACAATTCTCGCCAATAGATTTAAAGCAAACTCCAGTTTTATCTCAAAGAGATCTTCTTGCCAACTAGACAAATTAGCTTTAAACCAATTACTTATCTCTGGCTTTACCTGGATGATTAAACCAATGATAAGGATCAGTTAAGTCTATCTTTAGCTCTTGACAGCTAAGCATTTTGTCATTTTCTGAACTCTTTATTCTGTTGGTCAACACTTCAGTTAGTCATCAGTGATAACTGATTTTTCCGTTGGTGTGACTTTAGTTGTCATCGGGATCTTTGTTCTTGTCTTCTACGTCGGGCAACATTGAAATTTTGTCTATCGGGTTACTCTGTGTTTTTCTCGTCGGGCAACACTGTGACTTTTCTCATCGGTAATGTTGTGCATTTACTCATCACGTAACACTGTGACTCTGCTCTTTTACTCTGACCGTTGGTGTGCACTTCGTCATTGTATACAGTCACTTAGTGAATACTTGAATTATATGCATTATTGATAGCATATCCTTTGATTCATTGGTTCTTTGAAGTCTTTAGCAGTATTTCCATGACCATACAGATTATATCAAGTTGACATCAATGACAATACAATACATTAACTAATTTAATGCCTTGCATGATCATCAAATTAACATCTTAAAACATTCAATCAGTTACATGTCATCAATCTCTACCTTTGGCATTGATGGCAACATACTACATTATCATACTATACTATTACTAATACAATATGAAATATACAATTTTATCAATCTTTTCTAATGTAACTATTACAAATATCTGGCTTTCGATAAGCTCAAATACCTTTGATTTGATTCTTGCCACTTTCTGTCTGTCTTCAATCCCTTCACTGGATAGATGTTGAATCTTTCTTTCTTTTGATGTGATGTGTTATCCTTCTATGTCAAAATCTCTCCCTTTGACTGTTCTCTTTTCTTTTGATGTCTCTTGTCTTCCTTTGTGTGTACTCTCCCTTTCATGTTACATTTCTCCCTTTGGATACTGTGATGGATATGATCTCTATCTATCCCTGAGATGATAATGGATATAATCTCTCCCTTTATCAGTATGATGAGACTTTATCAGTATGATAATGAGATATTTCTCTCCCTTTGACAACAATGCCAAACAAACATCTTTTCAAACAAATATTTGATAGTAATGTCAAAATGGATCATTTTCTATCCATAATATATTCCTTGAATTTCCCAATCTATTAGTAGATAAATACCTTGTTGTGTATAGATGTATCTTTGAAGTCCATCTCTCTGCTTGCATCAACATGAATGATTTTCTGATAATTTGCAGGCTGATGCAGCCTTCTAGTCATCTTACTGACTAGTAGACAAGGGTCTGACCCCTAGTCTCTTTCTCAAGTACTCAAATGCATCCTTGGGCAATGGCTTGGTGAAGATATCATCCAATTGTTCCTTTGATTGCACATACTCAAGTATCACCTCCTTTGCTTGAACTTGTTCTCTTAAATAATGATATTTGATGGCAATATGTTTTGTTTTAGCATGCATGACTAGATTCTTGGAAATGTTTATTGCACTGGTATTGTCACAATAGATAATTACTGATTCTAGAATTTGCATATGCATACCTTCTAGTAATTGTTTGATCCATGCAATATTTGAGCAATTTGCAGCAGCAACAACATACTCTGCCTCTACAATTGACTCAGAGATGCATCCTTGCTTCTTGTTGATCCATGTGACAAGTCTGTCACCCATAAAGAATTCTCCTCCAGTTGTGCTCTTCTGGTCATCAATATTTCCATCCCAATCATCGTCGGTAAAGAACTTAAGTTCAAATTTTCCTTCTCTTCTATACCATGAGCCATATTCCTCGGTATTCTTCAGATATCTTAGAATTATTTTCACAGCAGTCATATGTGATTCTCTGGGATTAGAAGAAAATCTAGTAACTATTCCTACTGCATGTGCAATATCTGGTCTAGTATGTATAACATACATGAGTTTTCCAATCATTGATCTGTACAAAGTTTGATTTACCTTTGATGAATTGTCTTCCTTTGTCAGCTTACATCAAGTTGCCATCGGTGTTCCAACTGGTTTGGACTCTTCCATCTTGAATATTTTTTGTACTTCTTTTATGTATTTGGATTGTGTAATGAAAATACCTTCATCTTGTTGCATGATTTGTAGACCAAGAAAGAACTTTATCTCTCCAAACATAGACATCTCAAACTCTTTGCTTATTTCATTTGCAAATGATTTGCATAGCATATCATTGCCTCCAAATATGATGTCATCAACAAATATTTCAGCAATCAAAATGTTAGCATCAATATCTTCCTTCAAATAAAGATTACCGTTTTCACTAGTCCTTACAAATCCAATACTTATAAGATAGGAATGAAGTCTTTCATACAAGGCTCGGGGTGATTGTTTCAATCCATACAAGGCTTTGTGTAGCCTACATACCATGTTCCTCTTGTCTAGATCAACAAAACCTTTTGGTTTCTCAATGTATACCTCTTCTTCAAGTATTCCATTTAGGAATGCAGACTTGACATCCATTTGGTATACCTTAAAGCCTTTATATGCAGCATAAGAAAATAATATTCTCACTCCTTCTAGCCTAGCAACAGGTGTAAAGGTCTCTCCATAGTCAATCCCTTCTTCATGTGCATACCCTTTGCATACTAGTCTTTCTTTATTTCTAGTGACTTCTCCATTCTCATTCAGCTGATTCCTAAATATCCATTTTGTACATATGACATTCTTTTCATCTGATCTCGATACAAGTGTCCATGTATTTTTTTTCTCTATTTGTTCAATCTCCTCATTCATAGCACTTATCCATTCATCATTATCAAGTGCAGCATTGACAGATTTGGGCTCATAATCACAAATAGGACATCTTGTATTTAGAGACTTACTTCTGGTTCTCATACCACCCTTTTTATCTCATATGATCTAGTTTCATGGATGGTTCCTTCTGACATATTTGGCAAGTGCAGGTTCAACTCTTTGTCTATTAGCTTGATCACCATTTTTTCCTTCATTCTATTCTCCATCACTCTGTGCATCATTTTGAGCAATATCCTGATCGTCGGTATTTGCAGCCTGATGCTCAGGTGCAATGATCTATTGCTCGGGAGCTCTACATTGTTGGTTGGGTAGAGTGTCAGGTTCCTCATTGTAAGAAAACCTGTTGTAGTCCTCTGGTTCTTTAGTGCTTTCCTTTTCATTCTTCCATGCAAATTCATCTATCTTTACATTTGTACTTTCAACAATTTTGTTAGAGGCCTTATTTAGACATTTATAAGCCTTGATCTTGGTAGAATACCCTAGAAAGCTTCCTTCATCACTCTTGGAATCAAGTTTTCCATTTCTATCATCTTTTAAGATATAACATTGACTGTCAAAATTTTTGAAATAACTTACATTTGGTGTGTATCCATACCAAATCTCATAAGGTGTCTTTTTGGTGTCTTTCTTCAATGGTACTCTATTTAATGTGTAAACAGCAGTACTGACAACTTCCCTCCAGAAGATTTGGGTGATGCCTTTCTCTATCATCAGTCCTTGCACAATCAACTATGGATCTATTCCTTCTTTCAGCAATTCTATTTTGCTTTGGTGTTCTTGGTGCAGAGACCTGTCTTTTGATTCCATGCTCATTACAAAAGTTAGTGAATTCATCTGAAATAAATTCCCCTCCTCTATATGATTTTAAGCATTTTAACTCCTTACCACTTTGTTTCTCAACCATTGCTTTGTACCATTTAAACATCTTAAATGCTTCTAATTTATCTTTTAGAAACATAACTGAAATCATTCTAGAGTAATCATCAACAAAGAGAATAAAGTATCTATCTCCATAATAACTCGTTGCCCTCATAGGTCCACATAAATCAATATGGACTAATTCTAGAGTTGCATCAGATGTATGGGTTTTTCTTTTGAAACTAGACTTTGTCATCTTACCTTTTTGACAATTCTTACACATGATGTTGTCGGGCTTAGTCATCGTCGGGAAGCCTCCGACATTTCTTTTTTTGCTTATTTTTATCATGTTGTCAAAGTTCACATGACACAATATTTTGTGCCATAACCCTATGTCTTCATTTGTAGCAATCAAGCAAGTGGTGTCAATATCATTCAGATAGAATAAGTTACCTTTTGTCTGCTCACCAGTACCAATCAGATTTCCTAATTTATTGAAGATCTTTGCCTTCTTATTTTCAAATACTACTCTGTGACCTAAATTATTCAACTGAGAAACACTCAATAGATTATTATTCAATCCATTTACCCAATAAAAATTTTCACATTTTATTTGGTTATTCAACATTATGGTTCCTCTACCTTCACTGGACAAGGTGTATCATTACCCATTCTTACTGAATCACCATTATAGTAGTCAAAAGTCTCAAACTTTTGTTTGTCACCGGTCATGTGGTGAGTGCAGCCACTATCTATGATCCAGACATCATTTTTACTAACTTTAGATATGAGTGTTGTTTCTAAATACCTTTCTTCATCATCATCTGAATCATCTTTTACTGCCACAAACACCATCTCGATGTCTTCCTCAGATTCGATGTCAGTATCATCATCTTTGCATTTGGCTAGGTAACTAGCCTTCTTTCCTTTGTCCTTGTAGTCTCGGGTATCTCTTCTTTCTGATTCTCGATAGCTTCTATAATCAGCTCTGTCAGAATTCTTTTCAAATGATCTGTCATATTTTCTTCTGTTAGGACATCTTGCATCAAAGTGTCCAATTTCTTTACAATTAAAGAAAACAAGTGGTAATTTACCTTTGTATTTACCTTTGCCTCTCTGCATTCTTCTAGCCATAAGTGCTTCAATTTCATCAAGATATTCTTCTTCACTTTCACTATCACTATCTTTTATGATAGTGTGTTTGTGACTTGATTTACTTATCTCATAGAAGTTTTGAATGCAGACTCTATGTTTGGTAAGACACTATTATCAAAATTGTTCATCTCAAATGAAATCAATCTTCCAATCAAACTGTCTAGAGTAACATTTATGTTTGCTACTGCTCTCATTTCTTAAATGGCAGATACTCTAATAGCATAATTAGGCAATAAGGTTCTTAGAATTTTACTTACCACTGTATCTTCTTCTAGTACACCTCCAACTCCTCAGATAGCATTGACTACCTCTTTTATTCTTGTGTTGTACTGTGTGATTTTTTAACCTTCTGTCATTTTGAGATCATCAAACTTTCCTCTAAGGCTTTATGCCTTGGATCTCAAAACATTCTTTTCACCACCATGTACAAGCACCAATTTGTCCCACATCTGCTTTGTATTTTTGCAAGTTTTGACATCTTCAAATTCAACATTGGAGAGTGAGGATGCAAGTTCTATCATCATGCAGTTGTGCTCATGCTTCTCTCTCAATTATTTAACTATTGGTGCACCTGTGGGCAACACATATTCAATATCTAAGTATTTAGTAACATCATTACCAATACCTGATAAGTGAAGTCTTATTATGCTATGCCATGAAGCAAAATTATCTTTGTTCAACTTGGGCACATCTCATCTGTTCATCTTGTGATCTTTAGCTTAGGTCTTGAAACTTTCCTTCTAAGCACACAAGCTCTGATACCAATTGTTAGTAATAACTGAGAGGGGGGGTGAATCAGTGGCCTCAAAAATTAATCCTTAATTCAACCCTTAAAACTTATAACCACAAATTATGTCTCTAGTTATCTTCTATCCTGCAAGATGAGTGCCTTGAAATACTTATATCAATTTACTACTTGTCGGATTGCTTTGTGAATCTCTCTTCTCTATGATTACCGATAAGTAGTCAACTATTTACCGAAACATAGTAAATATGCAGAGTATACCGATCAATCTAGAATTATATATGTGAAATGTAAAGCAGTAAAGTAATGAAACATAAACACATAACACATGGATTTTTAACATGGAAACCCTGTTAAGGGAAAAACCACTAGGACCGGTACCCAAAATTTTCACTCTTCTGAAGTGAGCCCTGTTAATAGCCAACCCTATTAAAGGTTACAAAAACACTGTTAGGTGTGACCTTGTTAGAGGATTTAAAAGATAGTTTATCACCTAGTATCTGGCATCTAATGCTACCATCCTTGATCAAACACTCACTTGGCCTGTCAATAGGTATCGGGCATATCCAATGCTACTTTCATGATCAAACTTTTTGATACTCCTTGGGATGTATCTCAATTGTAAAAGACTTTTAAGTCCTGCTTGGTTAAGAGACTTGATGCTTCAATGGTTAAACTGAAACATTAATGATCTGTTCATACATACAAATCAATTGCAGATTTTTAGATCTATTGTAAGTTCATTACCTCTCTGATCAATATAATCAATTCTATACCTTTTCTCCACACTGTTCTGCTCTGTGATGTTGTCTCATTGTTCGTCGGTGTCTGCATAATCTAGCTCTTTCTTTAGCTTTTTGATCAAGACTAAATGAAGACTTTCTTCTCCTTCAGATTTTCTTTAGCATCTTTCCTCTTCTCTTTTTCACCCCACACAACCATTCGTAATGAATTGGGTTTGTCTCTTTATAGACATGATTTACCTTTTCTTGGCTTTCTTGATTCTTGGCGTGATCCACAATTCTCGCCAGTAGATTTAAATCAAACTCCAGTTTTATCTCAAAGAGATCTTCTTGCCAACTGGACAAATCATCTTTAAATCAATTACTTATCTCTTCATTTATCTGGATGATGAAAACAATGATAAGGATCAGTTAAGTCTATCTTTAGCTCTCGACAGCTAAGCATTTTGTCATTTTCTGAACTCTCTATTCTGGCAGTCAACACTTCAGTTAGTCATCAGTGATAACTGACTGTTCTGTCAGTGTGACTTCAGTTGTCATCGGGATCTCCATCCTTGTCTTCTCCGTCTGGCAACACTGAAATTCTATCCGTCGAGTTACTCTGAGTTTTGCTCGTCGGGCAACACTGTGACTTTGCTCGTCGGTATTTTTGTGCATTTTCTCATCGGGTAACACTGTGACTAATCTGGTCTTTTACTCTGATCGTTGGTGTGCACTCCGTCGGTGTATACAGTCACTTAGTGAATACTTGACTTATATGCATTACTGATAGCATAGCCTTTGATTCATTGGTTCTTTGAAGTCTTTGGCAGTATTTCCATGACCATACAGATTATATCAAGTTGACATCAATGACAATACAATACATTAACTGATTTAATGCCTTGCGTGATCATCAACTTAACATATTCAAACATTCAATCAGTTACATGTCATCAAAGAATACATTATGGTTTCTTGAATGTATTGCAACACTTGATTTTTGTGAAGAGTTAAAGGCTCAACATAAGGTTGCTAAGGTTGCTAAAGTTTTTTCTACTTCTCCAATTGAGATCACACCTACTGATGATTCTAATGATACTTGTACTACAATAATAGATGCTTGTGATTCATTTCAGTAGGAGATTCCTTGTCTTCCAATTATAGTTCCTTGGGATGACTTTTTGACAAACATTGCAAGTTTTTTTGTGGAGTCCTACATTGAAGATTTGGGAGACATCATTGATGACATTCATCTTCTCTTTGTTGATGATGATTATTCTTTAGTTGTTGCGAGGGAACACTGTGAACCTCATCTTCATTCTTCACTTGATCATTCTTTCGATATTGAAATTATTGTGGATCATTTGATACAGCATTTGGAGGAGGTATCTTTCACTTAAGAGAAGATATTTGAGTCTTTGGAGATTGGTTTTCATGAGTCTCAAACTTCACTTGAGTTGTTACATTGCATGGTTGATTATGCTTATGTGTTGGAGATTCTTATTCAGTTTCCCGAGACATCATAATTTTTGAGGATTCTTCCTAGAGATTGGAGAGGATTCATTGATACACCTATGTCATTGTTTCTTCCTAAGGGGAGGAACATCATTTAGTTTTTATGGTGCAATTTCTACATTGATCCAGGAGCATCTATCATGGGTGTACATTCTACATTGAGGGGGAGTTTCTTTGTCTCTCTTTCCACTTAATATTTTGAGGATACACCCTTATCATGGGAGTTTGATCCAAATTCTTACATGGATCGGTTACCATTGGTTCCTTGCTTGTCACCTTCTTCTATTGGGATTCATCCTAATTGGTTGGTGATATCTTCATCAACCAATGACATGGCGACACATGAGCACGCTTTAGAGACATCTTCATACTTCACTTGGATTCCCCTTCCTTATTCCTATCCACAATGGGAAGCATTCTTGCATTTGTACTTTGTGTATCTTCTTCCTAAGGGGAGAAATGTTGTTTGTAGACATTGGATTATCTTATGTCTTCAAGCACTCACCATCCTTGGAGGAGGTTATACTTTATGGGGGGATATCATGTCTCCTTGTTTCCTTCCTATGGTGGGATTCTTGATTGTATATGCATGATGTATGTCATAATGGGGGGGTCTTGATTACTCCATCCATCCATGCATCTTGTTTTTTATCTCTCCTTTTTGGGGAGAGTTTTTACCAAGAGGTTTTCTCTCTTTCTCCTCTTCATGAGAGATCGCATTGCATATTGTACATGGGTACCTAAAATGGCCTAGTAGTGGAGACCCATCTTGCATTGTCATATAGCATTATGAGTTTAAGTGCATTCCCCTAAGTTGCACTTAAGAGAGGGGGTGTTGGTGTAATTAATTAATCCTAATTATACTTTACTTTAGATTACTTAGTATAATTCATTGCATATTAGTTTGAATTTGAGACACTTAGGAGTTTGCATTTCATTTTAACACATGGTGTCGGAGAAATCCACTTTAGGTGGAGTTAGTTGTTATCTCATTCCACTTTATGTGTGAGATCCACCTTTAGTTCTCTTATCACATTATCATCCTCTCATTGTTGCACGTGTTTGCACATACTTCAATTTACAATGGAGGATGATCCACCTTTGGTGGAAATGTGATTACACTTGTCTATTTGATAGGTTATCACTTGCATATCTCCTAGTCATTATGCATTGCCTATATGTTCAGGCACATCTACATTTGTACTTAATCAATGGGGCATCCATTATCATTCGATCATTATTGAGGTATTCATTTGATCATCATCTTGTCTCTCTTATTTGTGTTATATATTGTGCTTCTAGATCTTTGCATTGCCTTAGGCAAATTCTTACATTTTTTATGTGTTAACAATGTTGCAGAGGTTTGTTTGGATTTTTGAACAACACCCATTACTTACTCTTTAAAAACATTGTCTTCACGATATTCATAGTGTCACTTTTTGAATTTAAGGATTTCATTGGTTGTGGTCGCGCGTCCTTTCTATCTATTGCTTTCAGTTGGTTTTCCATCATTTTGTGCCCTAAAAATAGGTACATGGCTATGGTCATTTTTATTTAATTTTTTCTATATCTATGTCAAATGTTGTAAAAAAACAAAGCATGCTCCATACAATTTGTGCTTAGACCAAATTTTAAACCATCATGATTATTGCGATGTTTTCGTGGGTTGATGCTACTCATTTTCCATCTTTGGTGGTCTGGAACATGTCCTAACATCTTTTTGTGTTTTTTTGTGTGTTTATCTATCATTGATTTTTTTAACAAGGGTTTTTAGAATACATGGTTAAGAGCAACATTCTTTTGTGTTTTTTTTTTGTTTTTGTCTCTTTTTTTGTTATTGATTTTTCTGAGGATTTTGTAGTGCATCCTCAACAGAGGCAAATATTACAAACGGTAAGGAAAACTAAACCATCTTCCCTATAAAAAATTATTTGCATGGAGGTAACAAAATATTTGAATTATTCAAACAATGTCCAGTCTAATATGGTATTTTTAATAAGTTAATAATAATTGTTAAACCCCCAAAAAATACAAAATGATGTTTAAACTTAGAAAACAAAAACAAAAACATAAAAGGATGTTACGGCGTGTTCAACAGTATTTGAATAATGAAAACATTTTTATACCTTCCTGTAAACACTTCATTATTTAGTAATATTTCAGTCCTAACATCCTTTTGTGTTTTTTTTTTTGTGAGTATAATTATTACCCATTTTTCTAACAAGGGTTTCAAATGCACGATTAAGAAAGCCAAATATTACTAAAATATAGGAAAATCCCCTTTGTCATGGTATTTATCCGCACCTTCCCATTTGATATCATAATCTTCTCACGTCTGATATGCTATTTCTTAGCAGGATCCCATCTAATATGGTATTTTTGGCTTTTAATAATAACAGTTAAACCCACAAAAACAAAACAAAAGGATGTTGTGACCTATACTACAGTGTTTGAATAATAGAAACATTTTGATACCTATCTGCAAACACTTCATTCTTTAGTAATATTTGTCTCTGGTGATGATGTATTTGACAACCCTTGGTAGAAAAAAAAAACCCTAAAAAAGGAATGTTTTCCAAAAACTGGTGATGGCAATTGATTGTGAAAGGTCGTCGATGGCATATTTCTGGGATGGCTACTTTCCGCTAGCGAATCCCCAAACAAGACTGCCAAAAGTTTTTTTAAAAGGGAGGATACTTAGGTTTTGTTCCTGTCGCAGGTCTTAACTACCTAATAATAACACTATTAAAAACCTAAAAACAACGTCCACGGTGAAAAAAGTGTTTTTTTGTGCGTTTAACCGGTATCCATTTTTCTAACAGGTGTTTCTGAATGTGTCATCAGGAAATTCAAATATTATTAAAAGTTAGGAAAATGCCATCTGATATGCTATTTCTTAGTATGTTTCCATGTGATATGGTTTTTTTTTAATCTTTTAGTAATAAACGCTAAACACAGTGTTTTTAAAGAGTAAGTAATCGACGCTCTTGAAGAACTGAAACAAACCTCTGCAACAAGACTGTCTTATTGATTTTGCTAACAAATATTTTCATATGCATTATGAGTTTTGTGTGTGTGTACGCACGTGTGCCTGTGTGTGCCTGTGTGTATAAATAAATAATGAAGTGTAGTTGATATAGGCTTCAAACCAAGCCATGGACGTGTTTATCAGTTTCTTATGTGATGCAATAATTGTTTCTTACTTATGTGTGTGTATTTATATATATCTTACATATGTTTGCTTGGTGTTCTGTAATAAATGCATGAAAACAATGAATAGACAAATGAGAACCACATATCGTAAATCGAGTATGCATCCCAGATGCCTTGATCCCATGGATATGGGTATGTAGGAAGCCTGGAAGGTAGAGGAAGCCTCCATGGTCCAAGCGCCTAGAATATAATTTATTTATATATGTATTAATATATATCTGACATATGTTTATTTGGTGTTTTGAGAGAAATCCATGAAAACAATGAAAACCCTTTTGAATTCACTATTTATCCAACTGTATGTACAAATATGCATGTGTGTGTGTGTGTGTGCTTGATATTTTTGTAATTTGTCAGTCCCTACATACCTAAAAATCTTTCCATTAAAATGAACAGTCCTAGTTAACAAAATTGGTTCCTAGAGTTGAATGGAGCAAACAATAGGTTCCCATTTTGCACTTAGTGATTGCGATTTTTGTTTTTCCACCAGACATTACACCCAAAACATTCTAGATTCCAACTTCTAACTGAAAAATGTTGGACTTGTTCTTTCTCCAAAGAAACTTTTACATCAATCTCAGCCTCCACCTCCATGGTCTAGTCGCCTTGGATATAGTTTGGTTATTTTTTATCGTCTTGCTTGATTGCTTACCATAATGCCCTTGCAGCTCTTTTGCATAGCGCCCCTTGTAGGTTTTCTACACAGATTTCAAATTGTGTCTTTCTTGCAACTTTTAATATAAGTCTTTCAATCCAACATTAAAAACATCTACTACAGCATGTGTTTGTCTCACACTACATTTTCTCTTGAACCTCAAACAACTTCTCTTGCATTCTCTTTGAAAAGGTAATAATAATGATTCTAAATTTCTATACTACCCTCTTGTTTCCCTTCTGTCAGCATTTCATATCTAGCATTTTTTCTTTTGAAACCACAGAGGCATTTCCATAGCCACCAACGATGTCAGCGGTACAATATATTAAATGCACATTAAGGGTGAATAGATACAAATCGTTCTGTCTCTTGCCCATCTCAAATGGAGCCCCAAAAGTTGAGTGCCCACCAAAGGAAGCATCACCACCACATGCAAACATTATTTGCAAACTTTTGCCGACCATGTTAGAATTCCTATTTTATCTATCAAAGATGATAATTGGGATTCTGAAGATTGGGAAAAAGTTGTTGATAAATAATGATGTATAGTCGACATAGGCATCAAACCAAGCCATGGGTATGTGTTTGTCAGGTTGTTGTGTGTGTGTGTGTGTGTGTGTGTGTGTGTGTGTGTGTGTGTGTGTGTGTGTGTGTGTGTGTGTGTGTGTGTGTACACACACACACACACACACACACACACATATATATATATAGTATGAGGAAAATGTCAACCTGCAATCACTCACAACAAGAAACCATTAGAGGGTTAGCATCTAAATTCAAAGTGAGATAAAAGCAAGAAAAACAAAGTAAAGTATCCTCATATCATCAGATAGAGCCAAAAAAAGTTTCACCCACTCTTTTTGGATGGGATGTGGGTGTGCTCTCTCAAACACACAAGTGAAGTGAATCCCCATTGCAATACAAAATTGGAACAATGAAGACACTTAAGAACTGGTATGAGGAACTAGTCTCAATTTCTTCAAAAGGATGATCTTAAACTATGCAATTGAACATGAAAGATGCAAGATAACAACTATGATTCATTTTAGCCCAAAGAAACCTATAAAGTGATTTCTAACTGATTTAAGCTAAAGACTAAGAGCATGAAAAGAATCTATGAAATTCTAAAGTAATTCTAGCATAATAACAATGCACAATGAGAGATGAAAAATGAATAGGAGAAGGCCTCTATTTATAGAATTTTGGAGGAGAAAAAGAGGGCTTGGATGATTTGGCATCTATGTGGAATCCACATAAGAGCCACATAAGGGACAAATAGGCTTGAGGGGATGGCCAATTTTGAGTCAAATATAGCATTTAATATTTAGTGGCTCAAGAATTCCAAGTGGGAGACAAACTTGTAAGAGGAATTTAAGAGGGATGGGTGACCCTTTTGGAGAGAATTTCCCCATGTGGGTGAGCATTCCATTAGCCTTAAAAAGGTTAGGAATCACCCTTTAAGTATGATTAAAAGATAGTTAGGTAGGGAAGCATGCTTAGGAAGTGAGGTGATGGGAGTAGAGTAGGAATAGGGTAGGCTTAGGGTAGGTCTCTAGGTTGGATTAATAGGTTCCTAGCTAGGGTTTAGATTATAATTCAAATTAGATTTGAATAAAATCATAGTTTAGAAGAATTAGAAATATGAAGGGATTTTAATAAATATAAATTTATTAAAAAAGGGGATTTTGTGAGGCAAATGTATTTAAATAAAATACATTAGAATAGTATTTGATCATCGATAAATACTAGCAAATGAAACTATTTAATTGGTTGAATTAAATAGTTAGAGGAACAAAAGGGAATTTAATATTAATAATAATATTAATATTTTTGGACGTCTACAATATATGTGTGTGTGTGTGTGTACATACATATATGTATATGTATATGTATATATATGTATGTATGTGTATTTGTATATGTATATTTTTAAATTGTCAGCCCCTAGCTTCGCAGTATATGTATATGTATATGTATATGTATATATATGTATGTATGTGTATTTGTATATGTATATTTGTAAATTGTCAGCCCCTAGCTCCCTGCGAAGCTTTCCATTGAAATGAACAGTCTACTTAACATAATTGGTTGCTAGAGTTGAATGGAGCCAAGAACGGGTTCTCATGTTTCACTCAGTGGTTGCATTTTTTGTTTATCCACCAAACGCTACACTAGAACATTCTAGATTCCAACTTCTAAGTGAAAAATGTGGGACTTTTTCTTGCTCCAAAGAAACTTTTGCATCAATCTCATCCTTTTTTAATAGCACATTGTTTACGTGTGTCTCATATGTAGGTATAATCTTATGGTCAAAATGTTTGGTGTCTTTCAACCACTACATTATAGATGCAATATAGATGTGAGGAACCCCACCACAAACAATTCCCCCCTATAAATCATATGTAGGTATAATCTTATGGTCAAAATGTTTGGTGTATTTCAACCACTACATTAGAGATGCAATATAGATGTGAGGAACCCCACCACAAACATTCCCCCTATAAATCACATGTTTACTGTAGATAACATTTTCTCTACAACAACAAATGAAAACCACAAGGGAAATGGCCAAACAGGAGCAACAAGAAATATAGAATATTAACCCTCTTGAATACACCAATGGGGAAGAGACAACACTTCATATCCAACCCTACCTGCCATACCAAAAAACAAAGTGTAGCAATCCACATACACTATGCTCAACAATAATCGTTGACAAAAAACAACTGTCTACAAACACCATCGAAAGGGAAAATAAAGACACAAACCTAAACAAGACTTTGTAAATACACAACACTAGACAAGAAAATACAATAGATGTCAATGATGAATACCCAAATCTAAAGCACCCTATAACTAGGGATGTTGTAAAATCGTTGGAGAATAGAAAGGCTTGTGAGCCACAATACAAACAAGATTATCAATACATGTTCGGTATTTGGAGGTCATTAAGTGATACTAATTACGAAGAATCAACACAAATGAAGTTGACATGAACACAATTTAAGATATGGAATTTGTTGAGAAAAGTTTCAATCATAAACCAAATATTGAAAATGATTGTCTATAATTGCTTGCTAATTTTGTGTTGTGTGTGCTACACATTCATTTATTCTACATTTGTTTCAAATTTTATGAACGGCTCAAATGAATAAACGTTCTTGCAATCCCAAAAGATGCACAAAAAACACATCCATCTCTCATTATCCATAGATAAATTTGATTTCCGTTAGGGCTAGCAAAGATTGCCAACTGCTCTAATTTGGATAGGACATAATTACATTGTTGGTTAACATACGAAGGTGCTTCATAGACACATCTGACTCTTGTGATATCATTCGTTCATTTGAGCCATCCATTTAGGGTTTTTATACACTCTGAAATAAATGTTGGAGGAATGTGTTGCAATACACACATTGTACAATTATCTAGTGTTAAGAAAATATTTCTTTCAATATTTGGTTTATAGAAAAAACCTTCTTGCACACCTCCCATTTCCTTCAGCTTTGTTTGTGTCAACTTCCTTTCTTTTGATTCTTCTTCAATATCTATCACCTATATAGGCTGAAAAACCTCAACAGGTATTCATAACCCTTTCTATATTTCCAATTCAATGGCAACTGGTGACTTACAATCCTTTCTATTTTTTAGATATTTTACAACATCCTTAATTATTGGGTGTCTTTAATTTATTTCAAATAAATTACAATGTTTGTTTCAATAAAAAAAAATTCTCTAGACGCCTAAACATAACATGGTATCACTTATTTGATTCACCAGTGTTGTTCACAATAATGAACACGGTATACAGAAATATACAACATAAAACACATGGTTGTATACAAGATATGTATTTTCCATCCTTTGTTGTCACTAAACCTAAACACAAAAATATGTTATGATGTGTTCTACATTGTGTGAATGATTCAAATATTTTGATTCCCGTCTGCAAACACTTCAGCCACACAAAAGAAAAACACAAAAGGATGTGATACATGTCTACAAACATTTCATTCTTTCTTAACTGCCTAAGAATGACAGTATGAAAAATCCTAAACACAAGTTTAGACAAAGTAACACAAATAAAATAAAATTTACCATAGTCGTGTACCTCGATGTTGTTGAAGAAAATTGTGAAATACAATACCCATATGAATAAATAATCTCCAACTTCACTGAAACAAACCTCTGCAACATGACTGCTCCCACAAAAATAGAAAACAAGAAACAACCAAACCACCGCCAAAGATGAAAAATGAGTAACTTCAACCCACGAAAACATCACCATAACCAAAAAAACACCAATGGTACACAATATTGAGTACACATTGAAGATTTACAAACTTTCCCCTCTTTATTTTTGCACAACCATAGCTAGCGCACTGCAAGATTGTTAACAGACTGCGAATCATCACCAAAAATGATGATAACATCTCTCTCACATTGATCATATTTTATTTTCACGTTAACAGAATCCATAACACCATACTTGTTCCCAATAACAATCATAACTTTCACTGCCTCTTTCCACTTTGGTCTATGTTTGTGTTGCTTCTATTTTACATTTTTTTTCCTCTTTCCATTTCAACTACCTGCCAAAAATAGGTTTATGTGTTCCTTTCATGTGTCCCCAAGACACTTACAAACCTAAACTTGTTGCAACCGGGGAAAAAACCATTGCATTCCATTAAATGCACATCATTAATTGTTACCTAACATATGCTACAAGACCTCTGTTTGGAAACGTGTTTGTTTCACAGACCTATTTTCCATTCAATCACCCTAACTTTCCCTTTCTGCACACACAATGATCATAATCAATATGTTTATTCATTATTTGCAACAATTATATTTTCACTTTCACACCTACAATATATTTGCACCAACTTCATCCAAAAAAATTAACAAGAGAGTGAAAAAAATAACATCCTCGAACGCAAACTAAGAACATTCTTCACTAGTCATAACTTTACCACAAAATTGTACCAAGTCTATAGTAATGGATCTGCCCGAGCCGCTCAAGTGGGTGTGCATCGACGAAGAGTTGTTTGAATGTAACACATGCACCCAAAGGGTTAAGCTTTTACAAACAACTACATCAAAACCTACCAAAAAAAGAAGTGCATATTGAATACAAAATGTGACTCCAACTTACCTTGATCCCATAGATATGATGGGTATGTAGGCAGCTTGGAATGCAATAAGAGCTTCTAGAGTGCAAGTACCTTGGAAATAGATCAATTTTTTTACCATTACATATTCTCGTGCTTCGCACTTCCATTCCACTTCATATATTTTCTCTCTTGGCCACGCTCTTGCACTTCACCACACCACCGTATACAATAATCAATCCACAACAATTGGTGGTTATTAACCACATTTTACTTTCACATGTTTCTCTTCTCCATTCTCCACAACTTCTACTGAAGGTTAAACATAATCTCTTGCGCTCGTACTCTTGCATTTGAGCATTCTATTGTATGCACTAATCAATCCACAATAATTTTTCAGTTACTAGTTCTGCTTTACTTTCACATTTTTTCACTGCTCTCCTTGTATTTCTTTTCTTGCAAGTTCAGATTCAACGCATACAAATGGAATTCCTTTGTCCCACATATTGATTTTGGGCCTCTTCTTTACTTTTGGAATCCATGCACCACACTTACAACAACTTACCACTTGTTACTCCCTCAAAACCTCATTGTTGTCGTTGTTTGCAAGTATGTTCTTTACTATTTTTTGTTATGTTGTTATTAGAAGCATTATTCTGTAACACAAATTCTTTTCATCTTCGCAATACATATCTCACATTTAATTTTGCACTTCACACATGCCTCTACATTGAATTTGTTCACAGGTGATAGCTTGGATTTTAAACAGTTCAATGTTGCAATCTATGTTTTGTTCTTGCCTCTTGATATCCACAAATTGCATCTCTACAAACATGATACACGCATACTGTTGTTGCTACAATAAAGAAAGAGAATAAATATGTTAGGTTACCTTCATCAAGCAATTTCAAGTATACACCAGAAAAACTTCATAATGATTTGATTACTGCATACTTCTTTTTTATATAAATACTTTGTATAACAGGCAAAACTAAAATCATAGTTTTCCTTTTAGTAACTATCACATAACTAGTTTCTTTTAAGCTGACGAAATTTTGGTCTCTGAAGACCATTCTTTGCAAATCACTTGACCTCGCCTACTGATAAAACCATATTCTAGATTTTACTATGCTCACTTATAAGTAGGATTTTGACTAATTTTGGGTGATTACTGATTGTAATATGGAATCATGACATTATTATATCATTCTTCCCTATTACTTTGAGTAGTCCTCCAAAATTACTCAAACCCTTATGTTGGCATGTGTCATTTATGAATTACAGTGGTGCCTTCAATGTTCATACCCTCCACAATACAATGCCAAAAAAAATAGGAAAAACCTCAAAATGTTGACTTCTACCACAACCTATCTCAACAACAATTGCACTCACGCTTGCTGATCCAAAACACACAAATTCACGGAAGAGAGTGTAACAGGTAGCCATCAACATTTATTTATAATCTTTTCCATTTTGAAATCTTTTTACTAGCTCTCATGCTTATTTCCTTCTAGATACCAATATGGCTGTACTTACCATTCTATAGTTGGCTGCCACCACAACATTCCTCCTGACTGGTTTTGGTATATCTTTAATTATATCCAAACTCAAATACACTGACTGCAACAACATTGCCACATAGAGACCATTGACTGTATTGGTCCAGATAACGTTTTTGAGTTTTCTTAATAATAACATTTCCATTACCCTTATTAATTTTTTAATTATTTCAATTTCAAAATTCAATGCACAATGTGGACTTGTGCAATGTACAAGTGTGTAAACGATGACATGTTTATGGAACATCTGAATTTCGAAAAATTGATGGATATTGTCTTTTCTACAAATATAGGCACATATTGTTCATAATGAATTATTCACCACTTTCTCCTATTTGTGTCCATTTTCTTTACACTACTCAGTCACTAAGACAACCATCTTCAATGGCAGATGTAGCTAAAGGCATTAAAATTTTATACACAAACTTTTAATATAGATACACATTATAGTTCTAATAATTCTATTAGACATGTAAAGTATTTTGCATCGTTATCATTATATGGAGATGTTATGGTCATCACAATTTGCTATATGTTTGTCTAATACACATCATCTTATTTATTTGTTTAAAGCTTCGTTTTAAAATCTACTTCTTTGTTCCTCTATGCATAACAATATAAATTGTCAAGAACTTGTATGTTAAAACTATGTTTATATTATATGTTTGAAAATGATTGCAAATAATATTAGATTCCAATATTAATCCTTCAATTTCAAAATGTCATCTCTAACATTTTATATTTCATTCCTTTGTATTCATTTATTCTTGAATATATTTAACAATATAAAATGTTAATACAAAATTATATTAGACATATACAAATTCTTTATGATATAAGTTTTTATATAATCACAAATAATACAAAATATTAATGTTAAAGCTTGATTTTAAATGTTATTATTCATTTCACTATGCATTACAATATAAATTTTCAACAACTCTTATGTTGCAACTAAATTTATATTTAACAATGTATATTATATAAATACAAAACTAAACTAAGATGATCATAATATGACTTTATATCATCCCAAATAAGACAAAATACTAATGTCAAAGCTTTATTTTAATTCTGATTCTTTATTTCAAAGCTTCATTTTAAATGTTATTGTTCATTTATCTAACCATAACAATATAAATTTTTTAATATATACTAACTATTCATGATATATGATTTTATATAATCCCAAATAAAACAGGATGCTAATATCAAAGTTTTATTTTAAATCTGATTCATTATTTCACTATGCAAAACAATAGAGATTTCCAACAACTTTTACATTAAAAGTATGTTTTGATTATATGTTTCAATATCATTGCAATAAATATTAGGTTCTAATAATAAACCTTTACTCTATAATGTGAATTCTTCAATT
Source organism: Thuja plicata (assembly GCA_018584345.1). Taxonomy (NCBI): domain Eukaryota; kingdom Viridiplantae; phylum Streptophyta; class Pinopsida; order Cupressales; family Cupressaceae; genus Thuja; species Thuja plicata. Next base: position 2,928,271 of record MU227291.1, read on the forward strand.
CACTTTAAATATACATAACATTATCAAAGGTGAATACAAAATTTTATTAAATACACTATTTCTTTCGAAAAAAAACACGTCTACACTAATCAATGTCTTCTATCGCTTATTCACACTCCTACAAAATACATTCATGAAAAAATACTTAATATAAGATATAATATCAATAATATTAACATTCTAAATAGTTGTTCACAATTATAACTTTTATACACTATCATTATATACGCTTAACAATTTAACTTCCTACAAAAATATATTTAAACAAAAATAAATAAATAAACATGCTCACAAATTAAAAAGTTTATCATAATATTATTGACAAAATACTACAAATCTTCACCACACCCTAATATAAATAAACCCACCACTACTCTTCACCCTTCCTCTATTCCTCCTATCGGTGTTCTGTTGCATTCGTCCAAAGGCGTGCAACTGCAAATTAAAAAGTTTGATTCATGCAATTTTTTTTTTTTTTTTTGTGTATTTTTATTTTTGAAGTTGAGATTAATATTGTTTTTTTTTTGTTTTTTTTTAATAATTTAGATTGACATGACATTGTGTATAATTTAAATATGGTCATGGCTTGTATTTTTTTGTATATTATAAATTGTTTAATCAATTTATAATTATTTATCTAGCAATTATGTGTCTATGTTTTTTATAATTAAAGCAGACTAACAATGGGGCCGACCCTTACAAAACCACAACACAGAGAAAGGGGTGTTGGAAAGAAAACAAGCCAAAAATGGCTAAACAACAACAGCAGATGCTATCAAAGACAAATTGAACAGAATACCTAGCACTAAGGCTAGAAGCCTTCACAAAGGGTGCGAAGGCCAAACTCACACCACAAGTGGAGAAGAGTGTGAGTTTGAGGAATAATTCCTCATGCATTGTAAGACCACTATTTAGGCGATGTGATTATTGGCATTATGGAAGTTTTTTGAGTTATTATGAGGAGCGGTCATAAGGGATGCATAATTAATTGTCATTGATGGCAACATTGTTAGTTAACATGATTGGAGTGATCGGTAAGATCTTTACATGATCGATAATGGAAGAAACAGTTAAGTGCATTGATCGGTGTACATGAAGAACAATTTTCAGTCAGAGAAGATGGTAGCGGTCGAGTTGCGGTACAGTTCAGGCATTACGATCTTAAATTTTTATATGGTCAGTGGAATCCATGATCCCGATCACGACAATTATTTCAATGATTTGAGTGAATTGTATTTTTGGTGGAGACAATATACCTACTGGGTCACCGATTAGAGTTTCATATTAAATTGGTTAAGGTGATGGATCTAAGGTCAGCTATAGGTCATAAACATGGTTATTACGTTTGATGCTAACATGTTAGGTATTGTTGACGTTGATGTCGAAGTGGTTGGTCAATACTTTGTGCCAACTATGATGGAAAGTTTCTAGGTTTAAAGTGAGCTAAAGATAACACTATTTTAAGATGATCTAAATTGTTTTAATTTAGGGTTGCAATCATATTTTCAAGTGGGGTGATCAAAGTTTGAAAGATTAGACATTAGTGCAGTATCAGAAAGCAGAGAACAGATTGGATCTGACAGGCAAGTAGTGCTACTTCTAGATCATTCATCTTGTTGTTCCCTAATAGTTGCAGCAAGCAAAATCCCTTAACTAGGTGAACCCTGACAGGTTCTCATCGTAAATCCCTTAACCAGGTAGCCTCAAAGAAAGAGTTTTCAAATCCTCTAGCGAGGTAGATCATAATTGATCTGATTGTACTCCTAACAGTGTACTAGTCACTCCTAACAGGGTGAACCCTCAGAAAGGGTATTTGTAGCTCCTAACATGGCAAACTCATTTACTACACTAGTGGGCTTGTGGGTTTCATCCCCACCGTGGTTTTCTCCCTCTTACAAGGGTTTCCACGTGAAAAATATTTGTGTTACGTGTGTTGCTTATGTGGATGCTTGATGTTATTTATTTCTATTTGATATCATCAGTTGTGTGTTTCATTATTTGAAGTTGTTGATTAACTTTGTTAGATCGGTGGTGAAAATTATTAAGTACTTGGTTACATTGATTCTTCCCCCCTCTCAGTGCTTCTGAATACTAACAATTGGTATCAGAGCTTTGGTCCTCTTAATATAAATCTTAATCGCTTGAGTAAAAGATCCATAAAATCCAACATGGAGAGATACATGTATGAGAAACAGGTTGAGGATGCAAACAAACTAATCAATGAATTGACGGATAAGTTGAGGAACTCCCTTGCAAAGAGAAGAGAACTTACTGAGCAATGGAGTGAAAGTCAAGATTACATTGAACAATTGTCTGAAGGTAGTATGTCTGAAGAATCTAATGAAGCAATTGTTGATCTGATGGATAAAAACAATGGACTTAAAGAAGAAGTGGCAAATCTGAAAAGAGAGCTTGAAAATCAGTCTGGCAAGATGTGTGAAGAGCTTGAAGGAAGAAGAGTTGTTGAGGATGTCAAGAAGACTGTTAATGATGCCCTAAAGGCTAAAGATAAAACCCTAACAGAAAAGTTGGAGCAACTATTCAAATCGGAGCAAGAGATTGATGTATTGCATCAACACTTACATGACACAAATGAAGAAAATGTTAACATTGTAAGAGAGAATGACGAAATGAGGAAAGAGAATGAGAAGCTGAAAGAAGAGCTTAAAGCTACAAATGATCTAATGGATAAATTCAATAAGAATTCTGCTAAACTTGATGAACAACTTGCAAGTCAGAGGAGGAATGGAGAGAAACAAGGTCTAGGTTTTTCAAACTTTGAAGCTCGTGAATCATTTGGCACTAAGGACATCAATGCAGGAGACAAATCAACACCCACGGTGAACAATTACACTGGTAAGAGAAGGTATAGACCGGTATGTTTTAATTGTCATAAGGAAAGTCATATTGCTAATGTATGTTGGTTTAAACCTATTGGTACTAATGTTAGACCTAGAGGCCCTACTGCTAGATCAGGAAATTCCTATGGTAGAACTGATAACTACAATGCTAGATCTAATGCATTCCATGGAGTTTGTTATTATTGCAACAACTTTGGACATAGAGTTAATGAGTGCAGGGCCAAAATCAACAACCAATGGTCATATGATTACAACAGTCAAAGACCAACCAATCAAGGTAACCGATCAGATGTTACCTGTTCTCTTTGTCACACCAATGGACATGTGGCTGTGAATTGCAAATTAAGGTCAGCTAGAGGCAATGTTGGTCCTTGGAGATAAACAAGTATGACTTGTTACATTTGTAACAAAGTTGGTCATCTTGCTAGAACATGCAGAGCAAAGAATAATACCAGAGGTCAATTGGTGAACAAGGTTCAAAATGATAAAGGCAAACAGATTGCAGATGCTGAAGCAACAATGAAGCAGATGAAAACGACATGGGTAAAGAAAGGTGAATTGAAATCTTCTGAGTTGACTGAGAACTCCACAACTTCAGGAAACGTGGAGACTCCATCGGTGAACTAAGTCTAGTATTGACTTATAGGGAGCACTAAATGGAAAAATCCTAAACAACCCTTATAAGTAAATGAGCGATAAGATTCATATGCATAATAAGATGCCTACTTGTGATTTGAATGATGGTTAATAAAGATAAAGTGCTATATTTTCTTTTGTGTGTGCATATAACGGTTGTTATGTGTTAACCGTTGTGACCGGTGTAAAGCACTATTTGATTGTTGTGTATAACGTTTACATTCTCAATGATATAAGGGTGGAAAGAAATCTAATTTGTTACTTTGTATTACCATAGCACTTATCCACATTCCTAAGTGATTAGGAGTGTTGTGTGTCTGAGTATTGTGAATTCGAGCGGTGGATCGTTTCAATTATCGAAGAACACTAATAGGTGAAGTTGAAGGTTATTGTTTGTGTGGTGAAGATTTTGCAGAAGTGTTATTGCAGAGAGTTAATTGTTGGCGTTATGCATACCCTTGTGTTGGTCGACAATGTTGATGAGCCAAGACTTGTATTCAAGTTAGATCATTTGAAGGCAAACGAGAATGATCCAATGGGTGTCTTATCCTTGATACCCTATGGTCTATTGCTAACAGAAGATATTTGATCATTTGTCCACTGTAAGCTAGAAGATCTTGGAGCTTATGAGATCTACAATGAGTTCACTAAGTTGTGCAATGATTAAGGTTTGAAGAACAAACATATGCATCTGATGCACAAAGGTTTTACATATGATGTTGAGATTCTTGATGATTTTCATCCAGATTGGATAAGATATGTATTGAGCAGAGTCCATGATCAATTCATATGGTTGGACAAGCCACACAAGATTACAAAGGAGATAATCAATAGGGTTATTGGATTCAGTGTGATCGGTGAGCCACAAACTCTTCGAACTATAGCTGCTAATTTGGTTACTCGTTTGACCAAATCCAAACAAGATCACCGAGATATGACTACCAAAGAAATTGAAGACAATGAAGTGAGGTTTGCTGCAATGGTGGTAGGGTATAGAGTATACCAGTCTAGTCGGTTGAACAGTGTACATGGTGGAGCAATTCATGTTGCTTACAGGATGGTGAAGGAAGATGCCAAATACAACCTATGTGAGAAGTTGAAAAGCCAATTCTTCGTAAACATCCAAGAATCAAGAAGGATAAGAAACTATCATTCAAATATGGATCACTCCTGGTATGTATATTATTTTACTTGCAAAATCAATTTCCTGGAATAGGTCCAATCACATGTTCAAGCGACAAACCGGTAGTAATGCAAATTAAGCAATGTATCAGGACGTTAGGAAACAATTTTAATATTGTTATGTGAGGATATTTTAAAGATATTCAAGACAAAATGCACATGACAGAGAGAATCCCAACTGGTATTGTTAAAAAATATATAAATGATATTTGTTTTCTAGTAGATACAGATACATGTATGTTGCAAGCAGTGCAACCTAGGACATTTTGTGTACCAGCTATGGGATATAAGGTAGATGGTGATTTAGTCACTCTACATACTAATGTATTATTGTCAAAACCAATTGATACTTCAACACCTAGGTTTGGAACTTTTGAGGAGTCATCTCTGAAAATTCACAGTGAATTGAAGGCATCGATAATCCAAAGGAAAACAAGGAAACAAGTTGATAACTTAACCAAAATGAGTGGTATTAATCAAGAAATGATGACAACTTTAAAAAAAATTGGAGAGTGACGAAGCGGACACGTCTATTGCTAAAGTCAAGAAAGTTGAAGCTGAAGTTGAAGAAATAACACCTCAGAGAGTCACTAGGAGTTCAACACTAAAACAAACTCAATCTACTACTACTCCTATTATGACTAAGCCACAAAAGAAGTCACATGTGACTGTTCAGAAAACTTATAAAGGGAAGAAAGAGAAAACATCTAGCTATAAAGAGTCAAAAGGAAAGAAAGTGAGCAAGTATAAAGCTAAGGCAGATGAAATTGAAATTGAGTCTGATAAGGAACAAAACGAGCTAAGAGCTAGTGGGAAGAAATCCACAGTAGCAGGGAAGCCTACCGAGAAATCTATCAAGACTAATGAAACTATTACTGTTGATAGCATAATCCAAGATGTTAAGGGATATGGAAGGATGACTGATGTGATGAAACACTTTGATAAATTTGACAGTGAATGTAAAAAAAAGATAGAGGATGCAATTGTAGAGAGTCTACATGCATTTTGCAAAGCACCAAGTGAATTATACAAGGCCATACCTAAGGAACTATACAAGGTAGTAGATAAGAGATGGAGAGAAGTTCTGAAGATTGACAGGGAGATGATGGAACAAGAAGTTGCGCATCTGCAACCTAAATGGACGACTGGGGATGTGAAGTTAATGATTGAAGCTATGAGCTCAAAATTCCAGAGACAAGGAATAGAGTAACAAGGATTCTCATTGGAGAAACACAAGTGGTAAGAGATAAGACAATGGATATATGGAAAAAGTTATTGAAACAAAAGACAAATCGGTAGAAGAGATGGGACAAGGTCAAGAGTCAACAGCTGAAGAGATAAGAGATGTCATCGATAATGTAATCTCTGATATACCTGACCAGATACAAAATATTGTTACTCAAACTCAAGTGGATGCACCAAGTGAACAGACTGCAAAGAAATTGACAGAACATAAAAGTGAAGATAAAAAGGGTGATGAAGAGGTACTTGTAGTAAAGAGGAAGTTGGATCTAACCGATGAATCTAGCACTAAGAAGAAGAGTTGAACAAAGGATTCAAACAGCTCTGGGGAAGAGGATGAAGGTGAACAAGAAGATGAAATTCAAGCACCTATTGATATAACAAAGATGAGCCCTAAGGAGTTGATGAATGTATCTGAGAAGCTTAAGGTGAAAGCAGAAAAGGACAAACCGAAAGGCAAGTAGGTTAGAGTACTGAAGGCTGCCAGGAATATAATCAGTAAATTAGTTCTTGATGTGGAATATGACAAACATGATATCCTATTGATCAGCTAGACATATTGATCAAAGCCAATTTTTTATCAAGTACCTGACTTGGAGAATGCCCCAATGAAATTGGCTAAGCATCAATATGAGAAGAAAAGGATAGTGAATTTGGTAGAGAAGATTGCTAAAGACAAGACGACACTTTCAAAACTTGTGCATAAGACAAAGAACACACTAAAATAGGTAGGTCAGTTACTGACCAAAGTGTCAGAACTTTCAAATTTTACCAAGGATTTGGAGAAGAACAGAGAAGATGCCCAAAAAGAGCTTGACAACTTAGTTGAAAAGTTTGATCCTATCACAAGCTCTACATCAGAATACAGTGCTAAAGTGAAAATGATTGCACACAAAGTGAGGCAGTTACAGGCAGAAAAGGATAAGAGGGTCATCACACTACTTGAATTACAAACATACCTAGCACCCACAATAGCGGTGATGTAACAAAATGTGAAGAATGCACAAACTCTAATTGAGTTACTAGACTTGAGCACTCTAGATGGCATGGATGAGTTAGCATCTTATTTACATGGGCATATCATTGATATGAACTATTTGAAAAAGTCGTGGGATATGTCATTGGAGACAACAAAGACAAACTAAAAAGATGTATTTGACAGAATGTAAGCCTGGTATGCAATATTTGTACACATTTCAATTTGTGAACCTTTGTCATTGTATGACAAAAAGGAGTATGAGTATGGATACAATGAAAATAATTTAAATTGGAAGTACCAACTTAGGAGGAGTTATGTATGGCAGAATGTTGTTTCACAGAGTTTTTGTCATGAATGCCAAAGGAGGAGATTGTTGGCATTATAGTAGTTTTTTGAGTTCTTATGAGGATCTTCATAAGGGATGCATAATTAGTTGTCATTGATGACAAGATTGTCAGTTAACATGATTGGGGCGACCGGTAAGATCTTTACATGATCGATAATGGAAGAAACAGTTAAGTGCATTGATCGGTGTACAGAAAGAACATTTTTCGGTCAGAGAAGTTGGTAGTGGTCGAGTTGCAGTATAGTTTAGGCATTGCGATCTTAAAGGAGGTTTTTATTTGGTCAATGGAATCCATGATCCTGATCGCAAAATCTCTTAACTGGGTGAACCCTAGCATGTTCTTATTGTAAATCCCTTAACCGGGTGGACTCATAGAAAGACTTTTGAAATCGTCTAGCGAGGTAGATCATAATTGATCTGATTGTACTCCTAACCGTGTACTAGTCGCTCCTAACAAGGTGAGCTCTCAGGAAGGACATTCGTAGCTCCTAACAAGGCAAACTCATTTACTGTAATAATGGGCTTGTGGGTGTCATCCCCACCATGGTTGTCTCCCTCTTACAAGGGCTTCCAAGTGAAACATTTGTGTGTTATGTGTGTTGCTTATGTGGATGCTTGATGTTATTTACTTCTATTTGATATCACCAGTTGTGTGTTTCATTATTTGGAAGTTGTTGAATAACTTTGTTAGATCGGTGGTGAAAATTATCAAGTACTTGGTTACACTAATTCACCCCCCATGGTCTACATGGCTAGAAGTGGCCAGACTAGTAGTAACAGGTGCATCACACAAATTAGTAGCAAGAGCATGACCCAGTTCAGCAGCACAAGCTTGACCCGGATCTGCAGCAAGAGCAACATGATTTGCAGTAGGAAAATTTAAGTAAAATATGTATTTTATATGAATTGATGTTGTATCCAGCCATATCTATGTTACTTTTAAAGTCATGAATAGTTATTCTAATATCTTAAAAATTTATGTAAAATATGTGTGTTTTGTGTTTTATATGAATCGATGCCAGCCATATCTTTATTATAAGTCTCTTAATTTATAGGAAAATCCCTAAACAACTTGCCTGAATATATTGAGTTCTGATTAAGTAAAAACAAGATTTGAAAGGTCCCGAAACCTTGTACAATAGAAGCAAAAGATAGGTCAAAGAAAGATCAAAAAACAACTGTGGAGCCCCACCAAACAAACCAAAGGAACTAACCATAGTTACAACCAAAAAGAAAAAAGGCCCAACCAGCCACAAACAAGGCAATCAAAATTTACATTTTTGCCCATCTTTATGTGAACGTAAGTTCATATCAAATGAAGGAGTGGAAGACTTAATTTTTTTTCCTTTAACTGTTGTCCATCCATCCTCCACCTTTTCAACATCATTCTTCCAGTCCAAAGAGGAAGAGCCCCCTAAAGGACAGGTCACAATCCCAGCCACAGGAGGGGCAGGACTGGCACCACTATCATGCCCTAAGATCCTCCCAGGAGAACCATGACTAGCAGAAACAAGAGCACCAGAAGACAAAAGCATTGAACCAAGGACAGCAACATCGTTCTGCACAGGGATAGCACTAGCAACACCAGAAGGGACAGCAACAGTAGCTTCAAAGACAACATTAGCAGCTACAGAACTGGAATCTCTAGCCAGAGCTTGATCATTCTGAGGAGGACAGGCAGCCGATCCCCCATCCACGGAATCTTTACGAATCGTATAATGTTTGCCAGAAGCCCCCAACCACCAAGAAGGCGATTTCTTCGATTTAATCTTATCAGATGTACACCGCGCAACAAGATGGCCAGTCTTGTGGCAAATCCTACATCTGAACGGGATACCTTCGTAATCAAGATTATGAGTCCAAGAGCCCATAGAAGAGGCCAAAGTGATCTTCTCAGGGAGACCCTTGGAAACATCCATCTCCACAAGAATACGAGCATACGTCGTCTTAAGAATTTTAGAGGAGAACATATCTACCATCTGAAAATCCCCAAGAGCCTCACCCACCGATTCCAAAACAGAATCCAGCCATAGATGAAAGGGAAGATTCGGCAGTCTCACCCATAAGGGTATCTTATTAAAGGACTCAAAGAGAGGATCAAACCCCTGAAACCAAGGTTTGGCCATCAAAGGGAAGCGCTCCTCCCCAGAGAAACAACAATCACACAAAATAGTCTTCCTATCTGCAGCATTATCAAACTTTACAATAAAAAACCCCCTTGCCATAGGGTAAATATGAGCATCATCAGTTAATAATGGTTCCCAATGTTCTGAAATCCAAGCATGCAACTGAGCAAGAGAGGGCCAAAAACCCCTAAAACGAAAGATAGCAGCATTGGAAGAAAAATCTTTCGCAGTTTTTAAAATCTCATCAACAGTATCAGTATCAAGATTAACGACAATAGGGTTACTTACAGAAACAGGCACCATAGGAGGAGAGGAACATTTACCTCCCCTCCCAGCAAAGGCCTGGCCATGGGGATGCCCGCTTCAAAGACAGCCACATCAGCAAAGGAAAGCACAAGTTTGTGAGCATCGGTGACAGCGGCAGCGGCAGCGGCAACGGGAGAAGGCCCTCCCCCATCAGAGGCAACTACTGAGCCAACAAGACCTGAGCGGGAAGCGGCAGCCAAGGAGACAAAAGAATTTCCCCTTGGGCGAGAGACGGCAGCAGCAGTTCCTGGCTTCAGCACACCAGCAGCGCCTGCAGGATCCTTCACTCCCATCTGGCATGAGACATCAGCGGAGGGCGGCATATCTGAAAACCCATTCGCAGAGTTCAAATTTCCCTTTGGGCGGGAAGCGGCAGCGGCTGGAGGCATCGTGAGTCTCTTATATATTTTGACTAGTTTCATCATATTGCCTAAATATATTGAGTTGTTACAACCAACACATGATATTTTAACAAACCAACCTAATAATTCCTAACAAAATCACCATTATTATATAAAGACAATGCTACTCTCAGCTAATTCGTGACAAGCTATTATCCTTAGCTTCACATGTTCGGTCCCAAGGGTTTTCAACTATAATTCGCATAAATTTAGATATCATTTCATTGTGATTGGATCCCATAAAAGTAGTAATCAAATACCCAAAAATAACACATAAGCTTAATGATTTAACAACCACAATCCAAGTTGAGCAGATGGAATGGTGAATGGTAGTTTCTACATGGGAGCAAAACACCAGGCTCATTGTTTCACAAAGCAAGGCATGTTGTCCTTAACCAGCATGTTTAAAAAGCAAAATAAGAGAAGAAACTCAAATCTGAATGTATTATTGAAAATTCATCAAGAATTCATTCACAGTTCTGCAAGTAAAGAAATATCTGAGGATCGAATGGAAAGTCTCGAAACATATGTATCCATCTGCTTGTCCAATGCAAAAATCTTAGCAATTAGTGTTCAGAGTGATGTTTCTTCCTCTCGAAAAGCCCATCAGGACCTAGCAACACAGTAAACCAAAACAAAAAAGTTAATTACAAAAAATAAATTATCCTAAAAATCACAGCATTAAAAGATTCACTGCGACTCCAACTTGAAATTGTAAATTTATTTTTGTGAATTATGGAACAATTAGAGCATCTACATCGCCTTTAAAAAATATAGCAATATACATATCCAAAGATTCATCCATTGCCTTACAATGTGTATAATTATGTTCTTCAAAGAGTTAACACCAAAACAAAATTCCTAGAATCACGTCATAACAAGATCCTCTGTTATATGAATCGTACACTTGAATTTGTCAACTTATTTATGTGAATTGTAGAACAGTTAGAGCATCCACATTGACTTTAAATAATATACATATCATTACATTCAATATCCAAAGATTCATCCATTGCCTCACAATGTGTGTAATTATGTTCTTCAAAAGGTTAACACCAACAAAATAGTTACTATATCTAAACCTGAACTAACATCCTGTCAACCATTAATGTTATCAGATTTCCACAATCCATGCCAATATTCACTTATTATTTCAGATGATAAAAATTTCATACACAATCAAATCCAGAAATAACAAGCGAACATCTTGTAAACCAATCATATGTAAAACTATTAATGAGCAATGACAGAACCTGGAGATCCTCTCCTGGGCAATATATGAAGGCATATGTTTGTGCATAAAGTTGCAAAAGATTGGACATGGTACAGGGTTGGGGATATTCTAGATGACTCTCTGCATTCCCCACTCTTGGATCAAAGAAACCAACAACACTTCAAGAACTCAATTTTTACTCATGTCTATAACCCCCTCAACAACAGGGATAATGTAACGAGTTAAGTACTTTCTAGGGTATGAAACATTTCCCTTTCTTTTGCTAAAAACAAGACGCAGCGTGAAGAAAATGAAATAAAGGCTCTTGCAAAACACATAGCTATTGAGCAGAAGCTAACTAAATCCAGAGCATAACCATCCAATACCTTTGGAAGGCAAAATTAAAGTAGCCCATGCCTGTTTTGAAGTTTCCCTGGAGACTCAGAGCCAGAGTATTTCATAAACTGATACAAATAATATTTATACATATTTTCAAGGATGTTCATGTTTCAGAGCGCTTGTGTCAAAATCTAGAGATATTGTCAGTCTTGTTGAGAAGGAAGAGGCATGGTGTTATGAATATAAGAAATCTGATGAGATAATATAATATTCAATGCTCAATCAAAATTGACTGCAAATCCTAAACTTAGCCATAGTGAAACTCCAATAAAGACGATGTCAGGAAAAAAACTAATTTGTGGCAAAGATTCTTGACAATTGTTTCACTGACAGAGCAAGAAGAACTGTCATACACACCCCACCTACTGTAGTAGAAGATTTTGTTCTGAATAAAAGGTGGTCTGTGGAGGCCTATATTATTATGAGACAACCTTTCCTCTATGAAATCAAAGACCTCCTTTAGAGCTGCATTTGGCAAGAGACGAGGGCTGCTAATTTGGCTCGAGTTAGAAATTGAGGGGTAAATCAGAGACTTTTAAAGGTATGCATAAGTATCTTCAACACTTGAATTAGGAAAAGGAGAGAACAATGTTGTAGAGGCCAATAGAAATTTAACCAGAACTCAAATTATCATTCATTATCCAATCAAAGTATATGGTGAAAGATGATTCTGATCTGTTAAAATCAAGTCAAGTAACAGCCATTGATTTTTGAAGCGTAGACTGAGAAATCAATCAGTACTTATATTATAAAAATAATATAAAGGTTTAATTATTCAAAATCATACAAACAGATTTTTTGCCTTAGTGGGTACCTCCTCGATAATAAAGAGGCTTGACTAGCCTTTGGTAGAACATACAATGCAGTTTGATTAGACACGAAATTAAGCACAAAATTGAGATACCAACTAAAAGTTGGGCAAATGATAAATTTCTGTGGCCAGCGACAAAAATAATTAATAGACATGTAGCATACTCATTGCCTTTACTTGTGTGTTTTATCTTGGTTAAAGAACTAAACCAGAATCCAAGGGCAGTTGGTGCCTTCAGAAGTGGTGATAGCTTGAAATGGGGAATACCTAAGGTTTAAAAGAGAATAGTCCATACTTGTTTTCACGAGGCCACAGAGCAAAAGACTTTCAGAAACTGATCCTAGATATCGTCCCAGCAAGAATCTATAGATAATATGCAAGTCTATTAAGTTCAGGAAATCTAGTAACAAGATCTAGAACATATTAAAGTATTAGCTGTTACAGTTCAATGAAAAGTGAAAGCAGAATGATGTCCACATTATATAAAGAATTTGACGTCAAAGAAAGCCTTAAATTGGCTCAAAAATTAATTAATTTGTACCCTACATGACTTAAATGATGGGGAATAAAAAAGAGAAGTAGCTCAACAAGTCAGAGCAGAAGATACCCAATTAGATAGAAAGGAATTGAAGACAGTTATGTCATGCAGGGGGGCAATATATTTGTAGCATATATATAATAAAACATTGCAAGGCAGTATATGTTAGTTGTTGTAACCACTCATAAGAAACCATGCAAAATCTCCAGCAAAATCCAGCCCAGCTGGCTTGGCAAAATGATGAGGATGATAGGAAGGAAACCAAAAAGCCCAAACATTAATAGTTGTAGATGGTTAAAAATGCAATCGAGAAGACAATAACGCCTTGAAACTTTAAAGTTCTATATTCTACCTTATATTTAACAGACTAGACATTGATGTGATCCGAAAAAAGTTAAAAGCAATACCGGGTAGAAACGGCCATACAGAGGTAAAATGCAATAAAGGTCTTCCAAGCATTGAAAAGTCCAAGATGAAAAGCCATAGCGTGTTGTTTAGGTCAGTTGGATTTATAGGTTAGTAAAAGGTATTTATGCTAGTATGAACATTCTGCTATCGCAATATTTGCAATGCACCGGACAATTGGTCAAATATAATTCTTTACTTTTATAAGAAACAAGTCCACATCCTAATATACATATAGTGTGCTTCAAAATAGTATCCTTGACTTCAAAACAGTATCCTTGAATAATAAGACTTCAGCCAGAAACCAGTATAAATAAATTACCTTTATGTCATATAAATAGTTTCCATCTATTATTTTTTTTAAATCAATTTTTTTATTTTATAACTCTAGTGCCCTGTAATATTTCTTAGTGCAATAGGAAGCATGGTTCATCAGATGTTCCCATGAAGCTATGCATTTCACACAAACATGCATAAAGTAGTTCTATAATATCAAAACAAAACTTAAATCAAATCCAAAACATGAAATTGTTTTCTTTTGGGTTTAAAAAGTGACATCATTCTGCTACATAACATGTTGCAGATATATGCGCCATAAACAACCTTGTTAATTAGAAAAATAGTAATCAAATCTTACCCCATGGAAATTCTTTGTTCCGGATATGCAAGTATGGGTAAGGCTGCAAAATAAGGTAAATATGTAAATTAAACCTTCAGATACAAAACTGAGAATTTCAACAAACCATGTGAAACAGAAAATATATATATATCTGATCCTGTATTTATAAATTGAAAAAGGATGCCAAATATTATGAGCAAAAATACGTGACCAAAACTTTTGGCACTTTAGACACTATGTATATGAATATATAACAAGATGTTGCAAAATGCCAAATGTTGGGAACACATAGTAACAAGCAGGACTGTTGTGAGTCCCTCTTTGTATTAGTTTGGCAATTTGTTGAAAAGAAACACAAAATATTTGTAAGTTAAAAAATACAAATGCACTTGCAAACAGCAAAGAAGGAAAACAGTCTCAAAAATTGCTGACCAGATAATGGGGCTTACAGAAGGCTAGATGCTTGGTGTCATGGCTCACCATTTCACATTCCTGGCTGAAGGCATTGTAAACTATCTTACTATAAACAATGAAGGCCCCTAATCATGCTTTGAGCATCGCCATGTACTTTCTTGCTCTGTTTTAATCAGAGTTGCCGGAAACTCCTCTACCCCTCCTCGGGTGCACGTTTCCCCATATCCAATTTGGAGACATATCCGATACGGCCCGGATACACAAAATATTATACCCATGTGTGCCTAAAAAAACTTGATTTTCCAACCATGCTGATTACTATGTGATTTGTTTTTTTCTAAGATTTGAGATAATTTTTCCCAAATTTAATTTTAAAAACTTCATTAATGCAATTTTTTTAAATGTTTTTGGTATAAACAAAACCTGCAGCAAATGAGAAAAACCAATGAAATGTTTCTAATGAAACTCAAAAAATTTTGCATATTGTAAAGTGTTAAATTAACTTATAATTATTAATATGGCATTTATGCGTCTATATTGCTTTTGAAGTAATGAAAATCTCCTCTAATAACTTAGAAAATTGTGTTAAATATATGTGCATGTGTTTTTTTATTAATGTCGTATCCAGCCATATCCATATTGGGGGTCTTAAAAAATGGTTGTTTCCATATCCGATACCGTATCCATATTGGGGGTCTTAAAAAATGGTTGTTTCCGTATTTGTTCCCGTATCCATGTCCATGCAACTTTGGTTTTAATTTATGGCATCATGCACTCTTGTTACTTTCATAGATTAATTATATTTTAACTGTAAAAGTATGTGTTAACTTTTATGAGATATTGTGTAGATTTATGCATCGTTTTAACTTTTACCACATAAAAAAATGTTAGACTACAATGCATCAGCTACATCCCCCATCTCCATGAAAGAAAACTTACTGCTAGATACCATTATGAGATTCTTCAACAGTGTGTGTTGGATTTATTTTCAGATTTGTTTGGTCCAAAGGAAAAATAAAATCACTAGTTAAGTTGATACCGAATAAGTTGAATACAAATTAGAGATAAAAGAATTTAAAACATATTATATTAGGATCAGATGTCCTAGCATGAGCACAGACTTAGAAGATTTAATCCTGAATAAATGTCTACAGACTCTACACTGTACAGGCTACAATTTCTTATACACTTCTAGTGGTGATAAAATTATTTCTTTAAATGAAGCATGTTACCTGTGGACTTTCAAATAAAATGGGTGACAAATTTTATTTAGCTAACAAATGGAATCTAGTTCCATAATGTTAATTGTGGTTATGTATCACCTTTGATTGTCTGGTTGTAAGCACTCCCGATGTTCAAATTGCGTGGACCTGTATCTGGGTGTGAGTCATATCAATTGTTCTTCCTATTTGGTAGGCCTTCTGTGGTGCTTTCCAACAATTAGTCACTAAATTTAACCAGTTCATGCTGTAATCTATAACCTCATGATTTTGCAAAGGCTTTCCATTTAACCAAACGCCTTTAGTCTGCTCCCCATTGTGCAAGCAGAAGTTCAACCTTGTACCCAATGTTTTTTCCTCTTTTCTATTAATTTCTACCTGCTTCATGTTGCTTTACTGTTACCAGTTTTATTATTAGTTTCTATTTTTCTAAGGTGACTATGGAAATATTAGTCAAAAAAGGGTTATAGCAGCCATTTATCAAACATTCAAAATTTTGATGCAAATCATTTGCCTACCGAGTACAAACCGATGCAATTCCCTTAAGCAACAGTACACTACATATAGATTGAAGCTTGATAAGGTGACCACTGAATTGCTCCTGTGGATTGGCATGGCTAGTAGAGACATTCAATAGTAATACTGAATTTAGACTATAAGGGTATTTGAAAAGGATGGTCCAAAGGCTTAATCCAATTTAGTCGAGAAATTCAATTAAGGCATTATTCCATGGCCACAATCAAGACTTAGTTGTTGCATGGGCACTTTTTTGGGCTAGAATGACCATTCAGCAGGTTTATGAGTGGAAGAAAGTTTCTAAAGGTATCTTGGTGGTGATCCAGAACGTCATTATGAGATTTGAAAAAACAGATAATCATTTCATCACTTGTAGCAAGATAGTTCTGGTGTTGACAACATGTTGAAAGTCATTTCTGAGCAGTATTGTGTGATAAGGGTAGAGGAAACATGCAATTTCAGCCATTAATGGAGAAGGGCTTTAAGTATAGTACCTTGTGGAAGGATGGTTTAACTCTTGTTACCAAAGTTGCATGGATGCAGATACGCATACAAATACGGATACGGTATGGGTTCCTGTAGATCAACAATATGGATAGGGCAGTCTTTCAGAGGTTTGTGGAGCTATGCAGGGGCTTTGTGTGCTGTTTTGAGCAGTTTGAGATAGTCTCCCAAATTTTAGGAAGAATTCCTACTTTTAGGGATTCACTTGGAGTTGACCGAAACGCATCAGGGGACCTCCAAGATCATTCTGGAGACTTTTGGTTGCAGTTCCTATTTTTTAGGGAGGATCCCTATTTTTGGGGGGAGACTGTCAGTTCACTTGCAACATTCAAGTAACATCCTTGGACTGGTGGCTTCAGTCAGATTTCTATTTGGACTACAGATGATCAGTTTATAAATAAATCAAAAATAATTAATTATTTCCTAAGTTTGATTTAAATAAATAATAATAAAGTGATTAAATCTAATCGCATATTATAATAAAATATTATAAGGCCCATGGCCCCTATTTCCTAGGAGTCAGGTAATAAGTTATTATAAAAAGGGGGCCACTTTATTTATGTTAAATAAGGCCTTGTAGTGATTCGATTCCCTAGGAGGGCATAAAATAAAATAAAATTTGATTAAGTTGATTAAAAAAATGTGAGAAACCCTAAAGAGGTTTGAACCAATTGGAGGGAGAAGAGAAATGTTAAAAAGAAAAGATGGGTTTCATTTTCATTCATTCCACGTTATTATTTTCCATCCACTATTGCAGTTTGAGCTCTAGGCAGAGTTTGAGTGGTATTCAGGCTTCCAAGAACGAAAACTCTTGGAAGTAGAGGGAGTTGGACAAAAACCCAGCCTTCCAGGTATCAGTTTTCATCACAGTTCAGAGATTGAATCAGTTTGGCAGTGAATTTGGAGGATTTTGGTTTCAGATTGGGTAAAAGTGCATATCAGATTATTAAAATTGCAGATATGAGTCTGTGGGAGAGAATTCATATACTCCAGGTGCTTTTTCTTGATCGTACAACTCCTGGCAAAGGCGGACGCCAAACTTAGTGGAGAATATCAACTATTTCATAATTGGTCTAGAGCAGATTGTGTTTACCAGTTGCAGATCAGCGGCTTTGAAGGCTATTAGCCTACTACAAACATTTCCTGAGCTCAAAGCCATTAAATTTCCACAATCCATATGAATGTTGCAATAGCTTTGGGATTTGATCGTGTAAAATTTTTTATCAACATTCCGGATCACACTCCGTGATCCATCATCAGGATGCAAGAGAGCAAAAGGAGCAGAAAGATGGTAGAATTGCAGACATAGAAACCAATAAAGAGATGGGAGAAAGAAAGAGAGAGGAGAGAGGAGAGAAGAGAGAGACATGAAAATTAAAAAAAAGGACAAGATCACCACAAAATAAAATAAATAAAACAAAACTAAAAAACAAATAGAGCTCAAAAAATAAAATCAGAAAATAGAAAATAATTTTTAAATAAAGGACCAATAAATATAAAAATAAGAACAAATGAAAAGATATAAAAGAATAAAAACATAAGAACATAAAAATAAAAATACATGAACAAACATATATATATATATATATAAATGCGAACAAGAATATAAATATAAGAAAACAAACACAAAAACTATTAGAGCCTCAATATACAAATAAGAGAACATAAATATACCAATAAAATAAAGAATATAGATAAATACAAAAATGGTCAAAGGAATATATGAAAAGAAAATGAATAAGAATATATGTGTGTGCGCGCGCACACAAAGCAAGTATAAAGACACCCCTTTGTACATATATATCAATATATGTGTACATATTTACACGTATATGTATATGTGTACAAAGATGTCTAAAAATAAAAAATCTAAGCACAAATAAATGAACACACACACTCACGCACACACACATATTTGGCCAAATAAATCTAAAAAGGGGGAACAAAAACAATAAATAAAAGAAGATAAACCAAGAAAAAGAACAAAAGACTGTGAAAGACAGAGGATGGCTCTGAGTGCTCGGGTGGAACCGAGCTAGGGTCTGTGTGCCCTAGCTCGTTGTTTGCTCTAGTGTGCGGTGGGTGTGCTCAACAGAGGTGTGACTGTGTTCGTGGGGAGATTATTGTGTTTCGCGGGGGTGGCATCGGTGTTTCGCGGGGGAGTACTGTGTTTCACGGGGNNNTTCGCGGGGGTGTGCTTTGGCGTAGGCGTGGGGAGCTGTGGTGGCTTGGGGGTGCAGGCTCCGCGCCCTTCTTTCTTTTCTTTTGCAACAAAGGTTTGAGCTCCTGGTTTTTCAAGTGGGGGTTGCAGTGGGGATAGGGTTGTTTGAGGATTGGGCTTTTACAGTTGACGGAACCTAGGGTTTGGGGTGTAAAGAGGCTTGCATGGCTCATCTTGGTGTCTCTTCGGGTTTGATTAGCTTGGAGGCTATGGATGTTTCACATCCATCAATTTCTATGCATGTGAATGCTAAGGAATCACTCAGGAGCTCTGGTGAAGGTGATGCCTCTTCAAAGAGTGTTCCAAAAAGCAGGAAAGTGAAAGGATGTTTGGAAAGATGCCAAGAGCGTTCGGTCCTACTTATTCAGCCGAAATCTGTTGCAAAGGATATTGCTTATTAGAGCGAGCATGCTCTTATATGCAAATTTTTGGGGCTTCGCCTTTCTCTACCTATTTTAGAATCGTGGGCGCGAAAGGTCTGGAATCCTGAAGGTATGGCTCGTATTTCTTTAATTGGCTCTTATCCACCCGGTTTCGTTGCAAGAAGTGGAAAATATAGTTAATCACATGAAAAAGGGAAAAGCCCCTGGCCCGGATGGCTTCTCGGTTGAATTTTACCAGGAATTTAGGGAGATTATAAAATAGGACCTTATTGATGTGGTGCAAGAATCTCATAATAACAAGCAGATGTTGAAAGCCTTGAATGCTACATTTTTGGCCATGATTCCTAAGAAGGAAAATGTGAATAGACTTGAACAATTCTGTCCAATTGCTCTTTGCAATGTGGTTTACAAGATTATCACAAAACTTATTGCTGAGAGACTTAAGGTATGTCTCAAAACTATTATTTCTAATGAGCGGGGTGGCTTAGTGGCTGGCAGACAAATTTTAGATGGAATTGTGATTGCTACTGACACTATTCATTCCATGGCCACTTCTAAAGAGAAACAATGTTTATCAAACTGGATATGGCAAAGGCTTATGATAAAGTCAATTGGCTTTTTAACAGAATGTTCTTCAGGATTTTGGATTCAGCAGTGAATGGGTTAACTGGGTTATGAGTTGTGTTTCCTCTGCCTCATTATTGGTCTTGGTTAATGTGGAACCTTCTGAGCTTTTCAGTGCTTCTAGAGGTCTTCACCGAGGAGACCCGCTCTCCCCTTATTTGTTTATCATCAAGGCTGAGGGGCCTAGTAGGCTCCTCAAATCCAGGGTTAGTCAAGGCTTAATTTAAGGTTGGAGTTGGTGTGAGAATTTGCCTCCCTACTCTCACTTGCAGTTTGTGGATGATACCGCTTTGATGGGAAGGGCCAGAATCAACAAAGTCATTGAATTCAAGAAAGCTTTGGACACATATTTGGCTGCCTCAGGGCAAAAAATTAATGAGGATAAGTCTTCTATTTACTTCTTTATTCAAAATCGGATTGCTCGGATTTTCAGATTTCCTATTGGTTCCCTTCCTTTGATCTACCTTGGGATCCCAATTGGTGTGGGTCCTCAGCATAGAGAGTTTTGGCAAAAAATTATGGACAAGCTCCGCAAGAGGGTTAGCCATTGGACCTGCAGATGGTTATCGTCAGCTAGAAGAGTTACTTTACTGAAGTCAATAGTTCATGCTTTGCCTATATACAGATGTTTTGTGCAGGTGGCCCCAGCTAGTTTTGTGAAAGAATTTGATGCACTCTCTCGTCAATTTCTTTGGTCTGGTAATTTCCTCCCATCCAAATGGAGTCTGGTTAGATGGGAATCTGTGTACCGACCAAAGCAAGAGGGGGGTCTTGGTCTCAGAACTGTCTGTTTAATGAGCCAACTTTTGGCAGCCAAATTATATTGACGGTGGTGTACTTGCTAGGATCAAGACAAGGCTAGAATCCTCACTCACAAGTATCTCGATGGTGTTGACAATATGGATGTGCCTCAGTGCAATTTGATTGGGAGGGGTTCAATTATCTGGGACACTCTCAAAAAGGGGGCAAAACTCATTAAAGATGGTCTCTTTTGGATATGTAATAAAGGATCATATGCTCAATTCTGGCACAATGCTTGGGATGGTCATCCCTCGATTATTTCTCAATTCCCTCACTTACAACCCCTGTGTGATATTTTTGTGGTTGCTGGTTGGTGTAGGGTCATTGATTTCAAATCTATTGTTCCCAAGGGACAAGTTCAGGAGACTTGTTGGAAGAATCCCCAAGAATGGCCACGGGATAGAACTGAAGAAAACCGACAGGAACTTACGGAGATTTTAGCAGGACGATTATGTAACTCTCTTCAGGAGATGTTCTAGCTTGGGGCCCTAGTCCAAAGGGGAAATTTACGGTTGCTTCTGGATACCAAGAGGTGGACATGCAGGTACATGGTAGGAAAGGTGAGCCTTGGTGGAAACAGGTTTGGAATTTCTTCTCTTGGCCTATGTGCAACTTTTTTCTTTGGTTGGTTGTCCAAAATAAATGTCTCACTTGGGAAAATTTAAGGAAGAGGTGATTCCAAGGCCCGTCTAGATGTGCCCTTTGTAAGAATAGTGAAGAAAGTGTCCCACCTTTTCTTTCGGTGCTCTTATGCTAGAGAGGTCAAGCACCTGTGGTGGGGAGCATGGAATCATGCTTGTGTCCATGCCACTTCATTATTGGAGTTTTGGGATACTCTGGGCCGACCTCCAGCCAAATCTTCTTTTTTGCAGGTTGCCTGGCTTCTTGGTCCAACTTTTATCATCTCGAATTTATGGCTGGAATGGAATAGGAGGATTTTTCAAGACTCAAAAATGATAAGTAGCCTTCTCTGGGGAAAATTTGCTTGCAAACTTCAAGAAATTGTTCTTGCAAAATGTAATGTTACTGTTCATGTGGATCCTAGTGATCTAGCTGTGATAAGAAATTTGAATCTAGTTGATAACGGAGCTAGCTCCTCCGCTAGTAAGTGAATGAAGCAGGTCAAGCAGAAAATTCATAGAGATGGAAGGTGGCTTCCTCCTCCTCAAGGAACTCTAAAAGTCAACACTGATGGGTCCTCTAGAGAGAACCCTAGGCATGCAAGAATTGGTGGTGTTGGTAGGGGGAATGTGGTTTTCCTCCTCTTCTTATAAGGGATGTCACTCTAATAATCTTATGGAGGTTGTTATTCTTTCTGCTATTGAAAGAGGATGTTCTCTTGGTTGGAGGAGGATTGTTTGTGAATCAGGACTCAGATTGCGGTTGATATGTTGAATGCTTAGCATCTGGAGGGGATTAATTGGCAATTAGCAGTTGTGGCTAAACAGATTCTTAATATGTGTTCCATGCTTCGTTATAAGTCTTATTGTCATATCCCTCGGAATGGAATAGGGTGGCTGATTGTTTGGCAAAATGGGCTTCAGAGAACCCAGACGGATGGGATATTGATGCTTTGGAGCTCTTAAGGCCAGAGCATAGGGAGATGTTGGATAGACTTATTGAGGAAGACAAAAGTGTTTAGATGGGCCCTCTATGGGTCCTTTTGAGTGGTGGATAAGTGATCCTAGTTTGACCTTGAGCCGTTGCTTTGTATTCCTTGGATTGGTTTGAATAAAAATCTTACCCCTCTTTATTTCAAACAAAAGACTATGAAAATCATAAATAAAAATAAGAGGACAAAAGAATAAAGACAAAAAATATGAGAATAAAGACAAAAAAGAACAAAAAAAAGACAAACGAGAACAAAAAATAAAAAGACAAATGAGAACAATGGAACATAAATAGAAGAAAATAGGCATAAAAATTTAACAAAAAATGCAAATACAAAAGCAAAAACAAGAAACCAAAGAAACGGAAACTCACAAGACCCTATAAAAACCTATAGGAGAACATATATACACGCATATGTATATAAGATCATAGAAGCAAAAGAAAATAAATGCGGATATGCAAAAACAATAAGCGCGCCTATATATATAAATATATGTGTGTGTGTGTATACATACATACCTATATCCTCTCCTCTCTCCTCTCTTCCTTTCTCCCATCTTTTTGTTGGTTTCTAGGTCTGCAATTCTACCATCTTTCTGCTCCTTGTGCTCTCTTGCATCCTAATGATGGTGTGATCTGAAACGTTGATGATAAAAAAATTTACACAATTAAATCCAAAAGCTATTGCAACATTTCCTGAGCTATTAGAGCTAGTTGTACCACTCCCAAGCTAAGCTACATTCCTCCAGGGCTTATGTTAGTGTTTGGAGGATCAGAATTAAAGAGTGGATTGGACTTCTCAGAACCGTCCAGCAGATATAGATCGGAGGTGGAGAAAAGTGTTTGCAGTCATTATACTTGATGGTCAAGCCTGCTACAGTCCTGGTATGGTTATGATTATAATTTATTTGAAGAAATAAAAATCAGAATTTTATTTTCATTCGGAGTGAGTTGTTTAAAGTTATTTCTTCATTTTTAAGCATTGTATTTATATTATCAAAAAATCACAAAAAGAGAAAAACACAAAAAAAAAATCATATATTGCAAAAAAAAAAAATAGACTTCACTGAATCGCTGGCCAAAGACAAGAAAGCAAGCAAACATCAAATTATTGCCTTAGTATTCCAATTGAGGATCTTTCATCATCCAACTAGGGTTTTTCCCCTTATTGGATTTCTCCAAACCAAATTTTGGCGAACAATCATTGTCATGTGTGTTAACTTTGTTTTCATGTTTTCCATTGCTTTAGAATTGTGATTATTTGCATTCTTCGACTATCCAGAAAATTTGAAGGACCATTCTAAACTAATTGCACTCATTTAAAGATTGTTCAAGGAGCTAGCAATAGAGATCCATAATAGTTGAACAGTTTTGGAATATCTAGAGCAATTTATGGATCAGAGCAATTTTGGAAAGTGAATGTGTGATTTAAAATCCATTTCTAATGGGATCACAGTAATGTTCCTTACTAGAGCCAAACAATCATAGATTATGATTGCATCAACCACTGCCAGTCACACTTCTCTAAGGGTGAGCATTTCAATGAATTTCGTTGTTGGTCGGCCCATGACCCTGAAAGGAGATAAATAATCCATTTGTGGTATTTGATAGATTTAGTTAAACGTGTTTTTTAATTCAATATAGAAAGACTTTGATAGGAGAGGATGCATCAAAGAGAAGAGGATGCAACTGAATTATTTTTGCAAATGTATGAATTCACTTTAGTTTGCCTCAAAGCTTCATTGCAGACTGAGATTCCAGGTTTCTTGCTAAGTTTTGGTGTCCACTTTAGATAAGATAAGATAAATTTATTAAGGTCCAACAAAAGACCACAAAGAGGGTCCAAAGACTGCCGAAACAAAGAAAAAGCCCAAAAGAACCAAAAGCAAGAAACAACGGTGCCCGAGGAGAGAAAACAAAAGAACCAAAGCAAGAAACAACAGCCAACCCACTAACGGCTTTGAGCAGCCGAGAAAAAATCTAGAACCGAAGGGAACCCACTCTGCCTCTGAATACCACTAGAAGAAGAAGAAGAAGAAGAAGAAGAAGAAGAAGATTGTTGTTGAGAGGAATCCCTATGAGGCCTCACGCATCTAGTATGGCCACTAGGGGACTAAGCTTCCCCTTGGAACCATGCGTAGGGGAAACCACAGGGAAGAAAGAAGTGATAAGTTGCCTGGGGTGTTGTCCCATTGGGAGTTGATGCTGAAGTGAGCGATCCCAAAGTCGCAAAGTCTCTTGGAGATAAAGCGTCAAGCACCTATGATGAATGTACCTGGAGGAGAGAGACTGAGTCTCCCTGAACAAGCAGTAGAATGTCCATGTGATCTCATAGTAGATAGGGCAGCGGAAAATGAAATGTGTCTCCGTCTCAACCTGACCCATGCTACAAAGCCAACAAATCATGTCCTCCCTAACCATTTGATAATTGGTCTGAACGCGGAGCCGATGTGATCCCACTCTGAACGAGCCAAGGGAGATGCGGAGTGCATGCAACCAACACCGAGAAAGGTAAGGACGTACAATGATCTCATCCTGTATCTCGAGAAAGTGCTCAGCATAAAAAGCCATCTTTGGGCGAAGCCCCCCATGGGGAATAACCCAAGTAGTGTGGATATACTGCCTATAAATGTCCATTCTGATGTGCATATTCAGCTCCTGTCTAGATGGAAGGAGGTGAAATGGGGCATCCAATGAGTACCAGAAAGGTGGAAAACGATCAAAATCGATCCCGCTCGAACCAAGAAGAGTCGAAGCCTAAGCAAACTATCACCATGACCGCCCCAAGGAATCGGAAACCGCAATAGCAAGGTAAGCAAGGTAGGAATATATGTGACACCCCTCAGAGGAGTCCACAAAACACCGGAGACGATGTAAGAACAAAACCAGATCGAAGATGGTACCAAGTCTGAAATGGTGGGCACCAAACTCCGCAAGGACAATACTACGAGGGGTAGACGGCTTGCATTTGATGATGCGTCGAAGCAGTGTCTGGACCCGCTCAACCGAGGCTCATTCTGACTCCAGCAGCAAGAGCCCCCAAACAACTAAGCCATAGAGTACCATTTGTCTAATCACAGTGTCCATAAAAGTCATCTTGGACGTGGTGTCCTGGAAGTGATGTCGAAAACACTCTCTCCAGAAGGGCCAAAGAACCGTACCCTTTTTTGATGCAAGGCTGCAAGAAAAATCTCACACTGAAACGAGGGCTAGAGGACTTGACCCCCAGATATGTGTACAAAGAGATCTCAGTCTCAACACCCTAGAACAGTCTCAACACCCTAGAAAGAGAAGTTGAGATGAGAAGAAAATGGATACTAAATTTGAAAAAAAGCACAGCTTTCCTCCCAAAACGGCTAGACAAATTGAAGTGATAAATTGAAGTTTGGTTCAATTATTCCACGGGTTTTAACCTAAAGCATCCGAAGACATGGGATGAGTGAATAGCATACATTCAATATTGATATAATCTGCAATGCATTCCATCCATGAATCTTTCATCATTTGAGACATTTTATGGCATTTTACCTCCTAGTTTGCTATATGTTCTTGTGGGCAAGCCATACAAAAAAGAGGTTGAGGTTAATGACTCAACAGTGAATAACGGTAATATGTTCATTGAAATATTCAACAAGTACAACTCTAGGCACAAGAGAATCTTAAGGAAAGTATTAATAAGAGGCAGAATAACCAATACTCCAGCAAACAAGAACTCAAGGTAGGTGATCAAGTTTGGTAAAATTGGGCAAGGATAGTTCAGGGACCAGCAAGAGAGAGGCAAAGCCTTTGAGATATATATTATAGTCTGTTTCAAATTTCAATTCTAAAAAAAGTCAATAAAAATACCTTCTGGCTCATTTTGCCAACATGCATGAGAGTGTATTCAGTGGTTAATGTGGAAAATTTCAGATGTTTGAGCCTTCAATGTTAGATGAGGATAAGGAATTCGCTTTACCATCTTTGGAAAACATCAGCCCAGGGCCATTGAAGGAGCTTAAGCAAGATGTAGTAATTCAACAGATGGAAAGGCAGACATATAGGGGGCTACAAAAAACATGGTTGATTGAGTTTAACTTTTAAGGGATAACTCCCACCCAAAGCAAAGTGGTTCCCCAATGATGATGTTGGGAAGAAATCTCCACAGTTTTTGAGTCCATGAGCTTTTGGAGACCAAAAGCCTCCTAATTGGGGAGGACTGTTTCACAAATCAGATATTGCCTACGACTGAAAGATTGGTTTATAAGTGAAGCATAAGTCAATGTGACAACCAGGCACTAATTGTTGCACAGCAAGATCTTAGTTGCGTGCGAGTGCAGCGGATTTATGAGTGGAGGTAAGTTTCTAAAAGAGTCTTCACAATGATCTAGAGTATCATTATGAGATTTGTAAAGATAGATAATAATTACATCACTTATTTCAGGGCAGTTCTGGAGTTGACAGCATGCTGAAAGTCATTTTTGGGTTGCAATGTGATAAGGGCAGTTTATCCCTTTTATGCAGTCATTCAACTTCCTAACAAACAGTGACTGTTTCTTCTCCTGTTTTGGACTATCGTCATTATTGGTGACTACTCACTTAAAATTGGGGTGAGAGTTGATGTTCATCTCTGAGGCATTACAGTTCGGGTCTTCTCATTTATTGTAGAGGACAAACAGCTATTTAAGGATGTTTACAAGCTGTCCTGAGGAAGGACACTCTTTGACTACTTTCATTGGAAGAGGACTTATGCAGTTTCAGCCATCGTTGGAGCAGAGCAACTTGTGGATGGATGGTTTAACTCTTGTTATTGTTGAATAGTAAAGGTCAAACCTTGACCAACATTCATTAGTACTGATTCTACTTGAATGGTTATAGTGGATTTTGGAGAGATCTACTCATCCAAGTGGATTTTTCCCCTATTTCAGTTTCACTAGACCCAATCTTGGTATTACAGTTATTGTCATCTGTGCTGTCTCTGTCTCCAAGTTTTCCATAGCTTTGAAATTGTGATTACTTGCATACTTTATGACTGGGACCGTTTTTATTTGTTTGCACTCATTTGATGGTTTTCTGGGTATCTATCAATAGAAATCTGTGATTGTTCAAATATTTTGGAATGTCATATCCCCCATTTGAAACCCTAATTGAGACATTCCCACCCCTTCTCACATCACTCCAATTTTGTGAAGTCTCAGAAAGAGACAAAATTGTGAAAGTATATCCATAATTATTAAAGGGTCAAGTGTGGTATTGACCATCATGTTAACATTAAGGAACTACATTAAAATGGTGATTGATCATAATCTCATACACACCCTTCATATATGAAGTTGATCATCATTGAAACTTACCCAAGTAACGCTACCGGTGGGCAGTCAGCAAAGGAAGTCAGCAACCGGTTGGTTAGTGTTGGACCGGCAACACCTTGAAGAGATAACAGTCTATCACTGCGGTTATGAACACTTCCAATATCAGAGCATTCATATAGAAAACACTCAAGAGGATTCACATTGAAGAGAAATGATGTATTGGACATCCTATTATCAGTTACGCATGGACAGACTATTGACAATGATCGGGCTCTTTAAGGAAACTCATGGAAGATAAGAAAGACAGTGAATGAAGATTTGTGAATGGCAGCGTAAAAGCTTAAGATATATATTGATGTAAGACAAAATGGATGAAGTCACATAAAATACTTAGTATCGCCACCTTGATCAGGTCAGTGATCATAATTAGAGACTAGAAGGCATATGGTAGTATAATATCAGCGACTATAATCCAAACCCAATTTGGTTTAAGTAGCAGCGACTATTTGTTATGCCTTAAACAACGATATGGAACATTGTCGATAAATAGCAATACAAACCACAGAATTTACAAATAAATAGGGCACTCATATGCTATCAATAATAATAACCAGTCGATAAACGGTAGCATTAACACCCTCGACCATTTATTAAACATGGTGAATAACAGCAATTAGATTTTGGTTATGGGAACACACATTAGTGAAAGGTGCAATCACCCAAAAGACATGAGACGTGTCTCATGCATAACAACTCTTCGTTCATGATAGACAATATATGAAGGCAGTCCCGTCATTCAATTGGGGGCATCGAAGACTCAAGTTTAAAGATTATATCTGATATTCACCTTAAGGAATCTGTTTGCTGGCAAGTATAGCGTAAGGGTATGCTATAAGTTATCTATAAATCAATACTGATCTACAGTTTATTATATCAAAATGCTATAAGAAATAAGAGGTCAATATATATGGTCTAATATATATACTAGGGGTGTGTGCGTCTGTAATATCCCTTACCAGTTCTGTCGCAAAACTACTTCACAAGTGTCATGAATTAAGCTTAGTCTTTAGGTTAATCACTTGCATGTTCATAATATTTTCAGATGTTCACCTATTCCACATAGACATTTCAACAAACTGTTTCTCAACAACAAGTGATATGGAGCATTGTCGATAAGTAGCAATACAAACCACAGAATTTACAAATAAATAAGGCATTCATATGCTATCAATAATAATAACAAATCGATAAACGGTAGCATTAACACCCTCGATCATTTATTAAACATGGTGAATAACAGCAATTAGATTTTGGTTATGGGAACACACATTAGTGATTGGTGCAATCCCCCAAAAGACATGAGACGTGTCTCATGCATAACAACTCTTCGTTCATTATAGACAATATATGAAGGCAGTCCCGTCATTCAATTGGGAGCATCGAAGAATCAAGTTTAAAGATTATATCTGATATTCACCTTAAGGAATCTGTTTACTAACAAGTATAGCGTAAGGGTATGCTATAAGTTATCTATAAATCAATACTGATCTACAGTTTATTATATCAAAATACTATAAGAAGTAAGAGGCCAATATATATGGTCTAATATATATACTTGGGGTGTGTGCGTCTGTAATATCCCTTACCAGTTCTGTCGCAAAACTACTTCACAAGTGTCATGAATTAAGCTTAGGCTTTTGGTTAATCACTTGCATGTTCATAATATTTTAAGATGTTCACCTATTCCAAATAGACATTTCAACGAACACTTTGCATACTGTTTCTCAACAACAAGTGAATCACTGTACTGAACTTGAAATTAAATAGTTACTGTCACAAAATGAGAAGAAACCATGGCAACATATCTGCTACAATTCTTATTCCATTATTTGATTTCAGACTTGCATATAAAGAATTTGAATACAAGACAATAATGCAGAAATTATATCAAATTGGTCAACAATTTATATTGCTGCCAACGATTGATTTCATAATCATACCCGTTAAGCACATGGTTCTCCAATGAGACCACTGTTTGGTCTGTTACTCTTCTTATGTCTGCAAAGTCTGAGATCATATTGATGGACATAGGAATCATACAGACACATACACAGCACCACGGCTTTAATTACCACATCCCATAGCAGGCAGCCTCATCACTCAGAGCAGCATAGAAGATTCAGACTAGAATCACAACAGAGTAATTTAAGGCAGGGCTCAAGGCAATGATTATAAGATCCTACCCCTTTATATTCCAGCCATCCAAAATATTATATATCACCTATGCTGATGCAAAAGAATGTCCAATATTATTATTGCTGCTCCCAAATAAGTCTCTGCATACAGCAAAATAGGCTCGGGTCATACAAAAACTTCATCTTCAGACATTCACGGCAGGGGTGCTCACGGCTTGCAATATTAATGACAACATAAGCCAACCCTTTGTAAATTAACGGCAAGCACTGAAATTTACAGTAAACCTTAGGAATATTGATGCCCGTTAAAATTGTTAACAAAACATTCCATAATTCCCTTCCAAGGCAAAGGATAGCACCCAGTTATGATGTCCATCAATAACTATAAACAGAACAATGCCTAATACATGCTAAGGTAATCCACAATCTGCCAGTAAAGAGGCTTGAAATCATTCAACAAGGCAAACACACAGTGTGGAGATGACCATAGCAGAAGATGAGATATGATTGATCTTAAAGCTGCATCATATAACGTTCTTTTCCTGCCCACAGTAAAAACCATGCAACAGACCAGTCCCGTGAATCTACGTCACAAGGGTCGAGTTCGAGTTCGGCAACAATGAAATTCGGAGAATGTTCAACAAAGGAAAAAATTCGTCAATAAATTCGCCTAATATAAATTTGATTTTTTTAAAAATATAAATAATATATACTCAAAACTAAAATATTTTAATATTGCTAAATATATAAAGGTTCACCCATACAAAAACATATAAAATTATAAATATGTAGATATTCTAATCTAAAATAATAAATTAATTTATAACATATATCCGTATATGTATTAATGAACAAAATTACTATGAAAATTAAATTCAGAATAAATATATATGATAATAAAAAAAAATTGAGTAAGACATGTTAATGGGCCTAAGAGGATAAATCCTCTGCATGCAGTGGATCCTAGAAGCAGGTGGCAACCCCCGGAACCGGGATGGATTAAAATAAACTTCGACGGGGCCTCAAGGGGTGACCCGGGCATCTTAGGGGCTGGGTATGTAGCTCGAAATGAGCTAGGCAGCATTGTAGGGGTTGGAGCTCAAAGGTTGGTTGACAGAACAAACAATGTTGCAGAATGTATGGCAGCGATAGGTGCTACGCTAATGGCCAAAAAATTGGGAGTGAGAAAGTTGCATCTGGAGGGCGAGTCTTTGCTAACAGTCAATGGGATTGTGAAAGGACAGACAGACACACGGTACTTAAATAAGCATATCAGAAGAATCAGAGACCTCCTCGGACAGTTTGAGGACTTTAAGATCATGCATGTCATGAGAGAGGCCAACATACTTGCCGATCAGCTCTCCAACATTGGAGCTAACAGATCACTAGAAACAAGTTCGAACTTTTTGAGGACCTTCGTTTTCTAGACTCCATAGATAGCCATTTTTAAAGACGTGATTTTTAGTGAAGTGCGGCGGCATCTCTTCTCACGCCTTAGCAGCTTTTTTGAAGTGATGGTGGTGAAGAATCCATCCTTCAGAGTTGAGTGGCAAAGAATGAATGGGCAAGTTTGGCGGCATGCTGGTACGATGGGAGATTGAGCCTAGATTTGTTGACAGGGGCGCTTGGGAATTAATTTAAGTAGAAATCCCGCACGCACCAAAAAGACTATGTGGAGAGAGCCAATACACGGCAGCAAGAATTTAAACGACGCCCCACAGTCTTCTCATCATCTTGTTTTTTTCTCTCTTTTGGTTATTCGAAGAGTCTAGATGGAGGCAAATTTCTCTCTCAGCTCTCCTGGGCAGCTGTCTGGCTTTCGAGGGCCTGTTTCGATCCAGCAAATGAGAAATGTCTTCAAGATGGATGAGCTTGAGTTCTGGGATGCGGTGGTGCAAATGTTTGGTGTCGAATTTCTCAACAATGACCTCTGGGCACAAACTAATATGGATATCTCTTCAGTTTTCCTGGCAGTGGCTCTGATGGTTGGTTACTCAAGAGAGGAAGTTCTTGAGGTTGTGCGGGCATGTTTGGTGCCCAAGTGGGTTGGAGGAATGGTACACATTATTGGGAGGGCTGAGATCAGGGTGGGACTGCACATGTATGAGGGCCCGTGGCGCCTCATTGGAGGAGGCATTGAGAAGCTTCAACCATTGATGGTGTGGTCGTCAGCATACCCACCAGAAACCCACCTGCAAGAACCACAGCCTTGCTGGCTTTCCTACGAAAGCAGGAAACGGTAAAGGTAGAGGCAGGAGCAAAGCAACAATAGGGCGGAAGGTGACGCCAATTAAGTTGACGGCCCCAAAGCGAGAAGATGGGCGTCCGGTACCGAGGAGGCAGATTCCGCCAAAAGCAAAGAGAGGCAAAGGAGGCAGGCCAAGCAACAAGGGAAGAGTCAGAACCGTGGAGGGGGCCAAAGATGGTGGCTGAGGCCGAGGAGAACAAAGCTTGGAAGGCGAGAATCGGGCGAGAGTGTCAGTCGGGGATGCTGCTTTCCTCAACTTCACTAGAGAGGAAGCAGCATCATGGTTCAAGTAGCAACCAGAGATACCCTGAACCAGCGTGCCCAATTTTCCGTAGTATGGGCTAGTTAAATGTCTAGACTGTCATCGCATGGCATCATGTTTTTTGAATTAACAGTTAATTGTAATCACGTCAATAAAGGGCATTTTTGTTAAAATTTGAAATCGTTTGTATGCATCTACCTAGAAGAGGCTACCACAACAATGTAATCTTTTTGGATATCAATAATAAAAAACATATTACCGATCAAAAATAAAATAAACAAATTTGAGTACATACCATAAAATATTAATAAATTAAAATATTGAAATTTAGGAATGATTGTTCATTAAATATTAAAATACTAAAGTTTCGTTCTATTAAATTCTTTATTCAGCGGCAGGAAAGATAAGATAAACCTGCGTTTGTCGTCTCGACCGACGGGAGAAAGCCTACGCTTTGGAAATATGTTTGATGATGCCAGCATACGATTTACATTTGCGGGATGTTTATCGAAGTTATGTAAATTTTTATTGCGATTCGGAAAAGGGTCGAGCTCGCAATTTGGAATGGGGTGTTCAAGTTCATCTGAATGCGTCGAAACAAGTTGAAACCCTTGGCAAATCCTAAAGCGTTAAAAACGCGAAAGAAAACCCTAAAGATCGTTATCTTCAAATTTATTTTATTGAAAAAATTACTATCTTTATTCAGGTGAACATCAGTCAAACAGCAACGAATTTTTTACAGTGCTCTAGAGTTCGCCGAATTTCAAACCTCGTGGCTGAAATTCGCCGAACCCTGTGACTTAGCCGTGAATTACTTCTGTGATACTATTGTTGACACTCAACAACACCAACATTGATTTTGTAAATTCCAGTCACCGTTAGTAGCCCACCGATCTAAGGAATAGTAATTAGTCTGAATGTCGACACCCCTTATGAATCTCTGCGATACCAATTAATCCATTTCTAGCTTCTGAATAAACACGGCTCCTTAGAAATTATTCCACGCACATTTCTCATCTAATATAATTTTCAAAACCTTAGTTTAGTCGCCTAAATTAAACTTGGGTCCAAAACAATATTCACAGTAGATGTTTCAATATAAGGTTTGACTGTAATATATCGGTAGATAGTATTTGTCCATTATATTTCGTTATGACTCTATTCGCAGGTTTAGCATTTGCAACCCAATAAAGGCTTGCTTGAATATTTGCTCCAATCGCAATATAATAACACCAAGACTTTAACTTTAAAGGGCAAGTTATTAATCAATCCCACACGGCACATTCATCAGGGGCGATATTAATTTTTATTGAATTCGGTTCATCTTAATTTCATCAACCATTTACCAGTCAAAGCCACGCCTTATAAAATTAATCGCCTCACAGAGCCAATAATATGAGGATTTGCCATTTATCAATATATTTCAGAAATATAAAATATTGAAGATAATTCCTGTTTTCTCAAATGACAAATAAAGCAATATTATTATTTCCAAATCAACTCTAAAATCTTACAAGTTTGGTACAAGAGTGAATTTCGTCACGAAGCCACTCCTTTAGAGAGAACTAGGTTTCCGTCTAGCTCTCCTGTTGTATCCCTGAAGGTTTTCGTCTCCAAAAATTATTCTGTTAATGTCGAAACATCAACAATTTTATCAAACTTCAATAAATCATCTGAACATGCTTCCATAATCCTCTCCATGCATTTTATAACAATCTCCAAGAGATTCTTGGCTTTCCATTAGCCTGTCTTTTGGCATTCTGTTTCCTTGTCTCTTTATTTCTCTATTTGTAATTTTTAATTGAACTTGGAGGGAAATAATTATGAAGTGACTTTTTAAATAATATCATCTTATTTTATTTAATTAAACCAATTAATATTAAGTCATCACTTGCATATTTAATTTATTTTTGACAACTTAATAAAAATCAATTTAATTAATTGTCACATAAAAATTGGGGACATTACAGTAATTATAATTATTCTCATCATATATATATAATTGTTTAAGTAATATGATTTACATTAGTAGTATAGTTGATTACACATTATTCATAATTCATTGAAGTTAGTTTAGCCTATTCCTTAGTCTCTTGCTATAGCCCCTTTTGAGGACAGATAGGTTATGGGGAATAGCTGGATTAATTCCTCGCAAGGAGGTGGTGAATCCCAAGAGAAGCTAAGGCATATATTTCTGAAAACCTTGAGGGCATAGTCCCAAGATGGGTATGAATATGTGTTCTGGAAACTTTGGGAGAATCCACTAGTAGACTGGAATCCGAGCACCCTATGACAAGTACTCTTTATCCTCCTTAGGGTTGAGTTTGGAGAGAAGAAAATGGGCTTAAGTATGTTAACTCTCAAACGAATTATGAATCATTAATTGTTTTAATTTGATTTAATTGCATACTAATGTACGTCAATCATTGGGAATTGGCAGCCTCCTAGTAGGAAACATTACAGAGACTAAGTAAACTGCCATTTCCAAGTGAAATCCAAACCAGAATTGGGAATTTTAGGGTAAAACAGGTAAAGTCCTAGTTGGGGGCATTACAGAATATCAAGAGCATTTTACAGATTAAAGTTAGTGCATATATGGGCTTCCAGTTCAAATATTGCTTTAAGATTGCCCTCAAGCCATTCAATAAAACATATCAACAAATAGACAATGGACAATTAAAGGTGAAAGAAGAGAACCTCTTCATTGAGAAAACACTCACCTGCATAACTTGTTTTCCAGATATATGTAGAAAAGTCTACCACATAGTCATATTTGTTCTATGGAAATACTTGTAGGATCCTAATATTGACAATACTGATAACAAATAAGGAGTTTATATCATATGCTGGTTCAAATGCCTATCAGGTTTGAAGAAAGAGGGGATCATTTAATGGCAAAGCAGGTCACATCTACTGGGGAAGAGAAAGGCAAGGCATCAGCAGGCGCTGCAGGAGAGCTGAGGGCTAAGCAAGGTAATGGTTGATGTCCAAATTTTAGAATACTTTTGTTATGAACTGTATTGGGTGATGGGGAAAATGGTAGTTACCATTCAGCAAGGTGCACTTGAAATCACTAGTGACTACTCAATGACCTTACTGGAGAATAGGTTGCTCACTAGGACTGAAAGGACGGAAGTTTTAAAAGGTATAAAGTTCAATGGAGTGATAAATGTCAGGGCTGATATAGCCTGAGGTGAAGCTCTAATCCCATTGTCAGGTAATGTTGAGTCTTGACTACAAGTGAGCATGTGAAAGATGGCAGACTGCTCCTCTGGGTAGTGGTCATTGCACTGGGGTGTTTAATTCTTTGCATTGGGAACCAAATGCATTATTAATGGAAACAGTTTAGACATCAAGCCTGTATGTTCTGAATGAGATCAATGATTTGATGACTTCTTAATGACAATGCCTTCAGTCAAAGCATATATACAGGTTTAATGACAAGATGTTTGATGTACCTACACATAATGCCCGGAACAAAGACTAAAATAAAAACACAAAGAATGGGCTAATTTCTCTAAACTCGTAAATCGTTATAACCCCATAAGTCAAATTAATTATTAAACAGATTGATTATCATTAGGCAATGTCTATGACTATCTTATTCTTAACACAAAGATTCAGAATAGCAAGGGAGGTGCAAAGGAATTAGAACTGTAAATAGATTTTTATTGTCCAATAGTTTTGTACAACAGAATATATGGTATACCAGTCAAATAAATGAATCTGAGGAAGCTGCAGCACCATATTATTGTGGCAAAACTATGTACCCTATTGCTACAGAATTCACTGTAAGGATGTTTGCATTCCTCAATGGATGCTATGTCATCCATACAGCATGACAAATAGAAAACTCGGGTTATGTGTGCACAAACAGAACATTTTTTGCAAACTACCATTATGAATTCACATAATTTTCTTTGCTTGTGTGTCTCACTTAGGCTTGCTTGATCATCAGGACTTAATTGTCTTGACTCTTGACAACACTTCCTCCTTTGGTTGAATTATGGTATGAAATCAAGGTATGCAATGTTTCGAATCCAGCTAAAGAATACTTCCATACTGAAGTTTGTTCTATATTTGCATCAACCTTGCATGGTGTTTGAACCTTAACTTTGAGCTCATCAAGTAGGAAACATCATCACTATTGTGAGATGGGGAATTTTATTGAGTATTTTACTATCTTTGAATAAGCCCTCATGATTATCAGAAAGAGGAAGCACAAGCATAATGGTGTTGCCCCAATAATCAATTTTCAAGCAAGAGAACGCCAGCCGGTTGTGGGTAAGATCAATGTGACAAGAAGCAGGTTGCATGGGGGCCTACTGCCAAAAATCCATCATCAACGCTGCTGTTTCATACAATTTACTCACCATAAACCTTCACTTAAATACTTGCAGGCATTATGGCAATCTCTTCTGGGTAGGGGAATAAGCATAGTGGTAGCTTGTTTTCTAGCTTTTGAATAGAAAAAATTTATTTTGTTGCCCACATCGCTTATGCAAATGAGTATAATTCATTTTTGCAGCTGTTATCCTATTTTCCGATTGCTGATTTTACAAAATCAGATTGTGAGTTATGGTTTTCAATCATGAACAGGTGTAGTTATGTTTACTTTGATGTCATAAATTCAAAAGAAAATGTTGGTAAGTTGTTGTTGTTGAAAGGGATGATTATATCAGCCAACATTGATGACATTTGAGAGGCAACGCAGATGATGCATAACCGTCATTGGTTGTTCATCTGAAAACTTCAGCAATGAAGTTTATTTTGATAACGTTTGAGTATCGATTCATACACAATAGATGAACATCATTCAATTCCGTGAGAAACAATCCAGATGTTTGCCAACAATATTGACTTTGAGATGGACAAATTGTGATGGTGATATTGATGCAATATGTCCATTCTTTCGCCCTCAATTATATGTTGATACAAAAATTTCTCATACTGCAATTTATGTTTGTAGGTTGCTTCATAGTGAAGCAGCAAATGATAGATTTGCGGCTTTCAGTTGTATCAGAGTGGTGCAGCGGAAACAGCGTTTTCAGATTTATTTGGGATCCTAGTATTTGCAGCAGAGATTCAGTTGAAAGTTGGACGATTGAGTTGCAATTGCTCGAGGACAAGCAATCCTTGGTAGGTAATCAATTTTCAAAAATAATTGGTCTGTAAACAATTAATCTATTTTTCAAGTTTTCCATAGGCTTATTGGTGAGCAAGGGAGAATTTGAAAGTTCTTGGAGAGCACGGGATTAGTCAAGCAATGTTGTTGTTCATGACAATGAATTCAGATAACCTTGTTGAGTCTCACAATGCTTTCGGAATGAAATTCTGACTTTTTGGGGAGCTCTCTGAACTTCTTGAAGAAGCATGCTATTTCTAGACAATCGCCAAGTTGCTTCGGTTCATCATTATCATCCTAAGTTCTCAATAACATATTGGTATGAACAAAATTTCATATTTGCCTCATTTTGACACTTTGCACAATTTGGGTGATTTAGTTAATTAATTAAATAATTATAACCTAAGTTGTCCCAAGGAGAAAATGTTAAAAAGGCAACTAAAGTATATTTATTTATTTGAAAGTGTTTTAAGTTGTGCCTACAAGGGCACAGCTAGACACAAGTGTGTATTTTGCACAAAAATTGATTATTTAATTTGAGGAAAAAGAGTTTGTGGAGAAAAGGATGATTATTACTTTGGAGAAGAAATTGTATGAAATATTTCTGGATTTATGTGATAGATTCTTTGAGGAATTTTTAAATTTCAGTCCATAAAGTTCTAGTGATATAGGATTGTCTTGCAGATTTGTATGTTTTTTTGATCAATTATAAGGTTATGTTTTTATTATAAAAAAACTGAGTTTTTGCCTGACTCATACCAGGGGCAGTTACAAAAGGAGAACCGCCTCTCCCAAGAAGACAAAACAACCAAGCAAAGACCCATGAACAGGTCCAGGGGTTAAGTTTTACAAATTGCTCCACCTTTTCAGTGCGAGCGTAAAATCATATCAACCCCCCCCCTCTTTGTCTTCATGTCTCTTTTCCCTTTAACTACTTGCCATCCCTCTTCCAGCCTACCAAACTCCTTATGCAACTCCAAGAGCTCATCAATGGAAGCCACTTCCTCCCTTTCCTGGTTACCAATACTACCACCAGCAGTATCACATTCCTTCCCCAAATTCTCCTGCCCGCTTGCATTAAAATCAGAGCCCTTTCTCAAGCCCTCAATCAGTACAGTGGATTCAAGCTCATTCTCTTTCTTCTTTTTTCTAGGTTGTCTTCCATTGGGACTTCCACCAGATTTTTCCCTAGTAGTAACCTTTGTAACCTCACTACTCACTTCTTGTCAATACTTCTCTACTCGAAACTCTTTGCCGACCTCAAAGTACTTGCTTTATCTGAGTTTGTCACCATTCTGGCGACCACATCAACATCTTTAGAAGCCCTTTCTGAATCACAATCCTCATTCTCCTCCACTGAGTTGAATTTGAAGGATGTTTCCTTCCACCAAGTCAAATGTTTAATTACTCTCTTCTTTGGACAATTAGCCGCCACATGCCTCATCTGGAAACATCGTCTACATCTAAAAGGGATACCTTCATAGTCCACTAGTTGAATCCACTCACCACTGCCCAATTTAAGGGACACTTCCGCTAGGAGAGCATTCCTAACATTCACCTCAACCAAAATGCAAGCAAAAGTAGAATGATAAAAGTTTTGAGAACCCACATCGACACTCATAAATTTACCCAAAGAGTTCCCACTAGCTTCAACGCAGGATTCAAACCAAAATTAAAGCATAAGGTTTGGAAGTCTTACCCATAGGGGGATCTTGTTGAAGGATTCGATAATTGGATTGAAGTTTGGATACCACGGTTTCAGCAACAATGTATTCACAAAAGATTCTCCCAACTCCAAATGGATTCACAAAAGATTCTCTTCCTGTCCATCTCATTATCAAAAGTCAAAACAAAGAAACCATGAGCTCCCGAGCAGATCTGAACATTACCCTCCAAAATAGGGCCCCATGTCTCTGTAATCTAGCTATGTAGCTCTCCCAGAGAAGGTCAAAACCCCTTAAATCTACCAAATCAAACCCATTGCCAAGAAATATTTTGCATTTTCAGCTACTTCCACTTCAACTTCTTCATCCAGGCAGACTGAAACTTTATCTGTAAGCGGCTCAAAACATGTTGTAGTCAATGTACTCCCGTTGCTTACCTTCTTAACCGCTTGTGTGTATGTCCCTCAACCTAAATCATCATTCTTCAACTCTTCTCTGATAGATTGATCATTCCAACGACTGCCTTTGGACCCCTTCCCAGACTTGAGCAAGGTTGACTTCTTGCCATTGGGGTGCCCATGGAACCCTAACTCAGGAGCCAGGGCCAAGGAACATGCACCCAACTCAAAACCCTTGATGTCTACACGTTGCATTCTATTTTTCAAATTGTCTTCTCTGTTTTCAGCCCCAGTAAAGCCATCTACACTCTCCTACGACCGAGGCAGTGGCATCTCCCGATCAGCACACCCATGTGCACCGCCAGACGGGTCATGGGCAAAGCAAAAGTCATCAAGTGAGGAACAACCACTCACCACAGACATTGGGGGCCTTAATGGAGCATCAGGGTAGAAAAGAGCAGCATTCCCACAGCCAAAAACGTGAGCGTCGCAAACCCCTAGCGTCGACATGGAACGCTCCCCCGCCTCCTGTGGGAATCCCACTCTTGCCCCTGTAAACAACACCGACCTCCCCTCTATTGTGCAAAGACTGCGACGAGCAAACCATATTTCCACGAAACGCTTCAATGTTGGGCAAGGATCGTTGTGCCCTAAGCCCAGCAATAGACAGGAGCGTCATTCTTGTATTTGGTTTATTAACTCCAACCATTAAAATGTAAGTTGATGCACAGCAATATTCATTCACACCCCTGATAAGATTATTTCCACACCAATTGCATATTTGTATGTTATTGGTACAAGACTTTACTTATTAATGTTGGTTGGTCATTAAAATCCAAGTCACTCCATTCCTCAATGTTATTATACGTGAATTCCTTCAATTCACACAAAATTGACTTAGAAGAACAAATTCTATTGTTACTCCTTCAATAATGCCATTTCTTTAATTTTAGTTTTGAATGTGTGTAGATGTTAAATCTTGCAATAAATTCATTGTATGTGCATAAAGTTGTAAATCCCATCACCGTACATTTACGCTAGAAGTTAGTGAAGGGTAGCCTCTCATAAAAATTGAGAAACGGTCCTACACATTGACCCTAACCAATATGTCAAGAACAAATATTAAGGGTAAAACACACACAAGCCCCTCCCCAACGTTATTATTTGGACATCTCTAAAAATCTGTTGGTATACCAATGCATGCATACAAGGTTCTACATCAAGCTATGAAGAACAATGGAATAATACTAATCAATGCAAAAAACTTGTCTCCTGTTCTCTCACATACTCTCACAGCACAATTTGCTTAGTTCACAGCTCCATAGTGACCGCTCAACAACCTGCTATAGCAACATGAAGATGATTTTCTTGAGTCCAAAGGCATCCCAACACATTGCCCATTCTCACATTTAAGTATGTGGAAACCACATATTTCCTTTGGTATTTGCACAACAATCTGCTCTCGTGTATAAGGAGTTCATGCACATCTCATGAGTCATTGGGTACACAACCCCTTCTGTGAATTCTTGGGTATGTATGTGGTATCCTTATACTCCGTGAGAAGGGGGTGTGCACCCAATGACTCATGAGATGTACATGGACTCTATTTTGTGCCTGCAGCGTTGAGCTATGAGAAGAATCCTATATTCCTTCTCAAGGATTGGATCCATCAACATCTACATGACATTGCAATTTTCTAATTCGTGCACTATAGTGTTTAGTTTCACTAATTTAAACCAGATTCTTGACTCAAATCTAAGAAAAATAGGGGTCATTGCTTTTTCAAGAAAAATTATCAATGATCTAAACACTACTTTCGTTTAAAAAGTTCACACTATTTGGTGCAGATCCATAGATTAAGTAATCTTACAGCTTGTGAAGTTTAAATTCACTATAACTAGTAGTGTGGATAAGCACCTTCCAGCTCTACAATTTGCAAAATTCACACCCCCAACAAACATTGTTGCAGATTTGCGTCTTCCAAAATTACATTTGTGCCTCTTGCAAATATCCACCAGTAGCTCAAGCACCTTCAATTCCACCCTTCCCAAGTCAAGTCCAAACCTCAAAAACATCTCATTGCAAGTTTACACCTCCACAATTATATTTGTGTCTCTTGCAAATATCCAACAGTAGCTCAAGCACCTTCAATTCCACCCT
The DNA here is from genome assembly GCA_018584345.1 of Thuja plicata. Taxonomy (NCBI): domain Eukaryota; kingdom Viridiplantae; phylum Streptophyta; class Pinopsida; order Cupressales; family Cupressaceae; genus Thuja; species Thuja plicata. The sequence goes on from MU227291.1 coordinate 2,969,969, forward strand.
TCCCAAGTCAAGTCCAAACCACAAAAACACCTCATTGCAAGTTTACACCTCCATAAGCCATATTCAAACACCTTAACATTGCATTTGCACCTTATGCAACATTTGATTCCCACTCAGCAAACTAAAGGATCGATTCACATCTTTCATAAAGCTATGTAAATGCACATTGTTTCATCAGGCTCCACATGCACCATAAGCTGAGCCCTTCGCAAAACCAGAGTCCATGTCTATACAACTAAAAAACACTTCACCTTGCAAGACACGCAATGGTTTAAGAACTAGAAGAGGTTGGCATATCAAACATTATTTTCACAACTCTTTTTGTACTTCATTATAATATAGATCACCCTTGAAAGAGATAATTGTTGGCTAAATAAAAATCCATCATTTACATACATTTCCAATGCCACAGAATCCTTTGTTGGATTCAAATACGAGAATAACAAAGCCATGGATTAAAAGTCAAAACATTATATTCTTACTTATAATACTCAGTTGAAAATGCGTAGAAAGAGCCTCAATTGCTACCACTTGTCTCTATTGATTGTGAAATGGTGCTCCTAAGTATATCTACTCCATTTCCATTACATGTTCAATATAAATTACAGATTAATTTGTACAGTCCTCCATGCAGCTCTTGGGCTCAGCAGGGATCAGCTCATGATATCTACTAGGAACAAAAATAATTCAAGAAATTTCAAACAAGAAAAATTGTAAACTGAAACAAATTTTAGTCTTGCAGCTACTTGTTCACTTACTTATTTGAACATTATGAGTAAATGATTAAACTTACTGGAGGTTCGTCATAATGTTCATGTTCACCAGATAGGGAATAGATTCCCAATGCAGTGCATGTAATTATTCCTGCAATAGTTATTCTTTTCCACTTCTCAGTTTCATCTGATAAAAACCATTGTGAAATTAGTAGTTTATAAAATTACATTGAAGTGTGTGGCTAGCAAAATGAGTCACAATTTTAGACAACATAACAAAACAACATGCTCAGACAGTCATACATATGTATTCCTTTGCTAATTACCATAAACAATTTCCTCTTTTTGCACAAAAGTTTAAATTTGCAGAGTAATGAAATATCTCTACCCCAAATAGCATCATAGATCAGAAAAACAGAAATGAGCAAAATGCAACAAAGGAGCCAAAATGCCAACAACAGTTTTCCAAAGCCCGTTGGGTCATTAAACACAAACTCCCCGTTACCATCACTGAACTTAGTTCAACATGCAAAAATCTATAAAAAAAACTCGCGATTTGTATATTCCTTTGCTAATTACAATAAACTATTCAGTCCTTTTTCACAAAATTTTAAATTTGCAAAGTAATGGACCATCCATAATCCCAAGGGCGCTGTAGATCAGAAAAAGAAAACTGTGGAAAGGCAAGAAGGAGACCAAACTACCAGCAATAGTTTTCTAAAGCCCAGTAGAGCCGGTAAATACAAATCCATATTACCATCAGTGACATTTCAATCATAGAAGCAGAAATCTCTGAAAACTCATGATAAATTGTAATATATATTTCCTAGTCCCCTATGACGAGTTTTTCCCCGCAAATTTTTGCAAGCTTTGCATAAAATTGGTCAAACTGATTGGACTGATAAATCATGATTGACGAAGAAAAAAATGGGGATTAAATCTCAGTTTTCAATCATACAATCTAGGTTCAGGATTTCTTTCAAATTTTTACTTGCCCTGACCCAATTCAATTCCAATAAATTGTGTAAAACTTTATCTTTTGGCTTACTAAGTTATTCCCCAGAATGAGATTTGCTGCTATGGTTCCGGTAATGTCTAACAGATCAAAAAAGATATTATAGACCCTGATGCTATCTTGATAAGAGTTTAAAACCAGAGCAGTGGATACAATAAAATCCATTCACTGTCTAGAAAGGGCTAGTAAAAATACAGATTACCCTCGTTTACCCTCATTTCAATGCATGCCCAACAGTCAAACAATGAAATCACCAAGCCTAATGATCCCTAAGTAAGATTTCGAAACCAGAACCATCAACATGGTAAAAATCATACACGGTCTGGAAACATTATGTAAAAATCTACAATGTCAGAGAATTCAACAAAGAAACCATAAATGTGGACATGTCCAACAAAGTAACTATAAACCCTAACGCTCCCCTAAAAAGATTTTTAAATATGAATGGCAAACATAGGAAAAGCACTCACTTGTCTAAGGGGTTGTTGTCTAAGGGTAACGATGGACATTCGTGAGGGCATGATCAAGGTTCAAATATTACACCGTGTAAAACATTATACGATTCCAGGAGGCATGTAGTGATATTGTGACACAACTATTAAAATTTACATTTGAGAATAACGCCCAACCCTACCCCCAGCCTCATCCTCCACCCTTCGAAAAAACAAATGAAATAAATAAATAAACAGAAGCGAACCGTCAAATACAAAATTAATTTCCAAAATCCAAGTTTTAGAGTTTTTTACGGCCATTCAAAAATGTATCAAGATGCTTGTACAGTTGATTGATGCCATAGGTCTCAAGTTTTTATATTAGTGTGTTCACGATTTATTTGATGCTCTTGATTTAAAATTCCATAAGAAGTTACACCTTGATCTAATTGGTGAAAAATGATAACGACGAAAACCTAATTGGAAAGAAAACTCACAGGCATCATCGTGCTCAGCTGAAGAAGCAAAAGATCGTTTGAGATTTGCCGACCTCAAATTTGCAGAAGGTGCGAATCTCGCCTTCAAAATGGCCGGGATCATTCGAGATCTCAGTGCCTGTGCCATCGCAAAACAACCTTCCTTTTTTCCTGTAATCAATATGCAGTTTCTCAAATTTTATTTTGAACCCGGCAACGATTGCTTACCCTTTTCTAATTGTTTCTCTACACTCAATTAAAATTTGCCGCATGAGGAAATTCACCGCAGCACAGCCCATAACCAATTGTATGAAATGTAAGTTAATAAAATAAACTAAGTAGTTAGATTAAAACCAACTTGGATATAATAGAGTTGGATAGATAATTTGAATAAAAGTATGGAATTTAAATAGGTTCAAATATTTAGTTTTAGGAGGGATGATTAAATTTTGGCATTGACTTTGTCTTGTATGGATACATCATTTTTAGAAAATTGATTGTCTTTATTTGTAATATTTTTGAGGGTTTATGTTATCTAAAAAATAATAATATAGAACAATTTTGTGTTTTGTGAGGTTGATTTAGATTGTTTTAAATATAATAATGTGTGTAAATCTGTAATTCACAAACCTTCATGAGACATTAGTTTAATCACAATTATCAATTCTAATTTCAAAGATCTATGCTATTTAACAATTCAAATTGAAGTAATTAAGAGCATCTTGTGGATCTCTAGTTAGAAAGACTAGAAGAATGCTCTCAGTTGTAAAGCGATCCTAAATTGACAAACCCTAGAATGCGAATGATGCTAAGAATGATGAAATTATGCAAAGCTATGTGAATTGATGTAAATTAGACTAATGTATATGCTCAAATCCCCCTAAAACTTCATTAAAATTTATCATTGCGATGTTACTAGATGCAATTATCAATTTGCCTCCAAAGATAGTGGATGCAAATGAACTCTAACTATGATGCTTGGATGTAATGTGGTAGAGTGGTAAAGTAAATTCGTGATTTGTACTTAATTATGTCTCCTATTTATAGGATTTCTCAAGGTGTAGGGGGTAAGTTTGGATAACCATGGTCAAAGTATGATTAGGACCTTTGAGTGGACAAGATTCTCATTCAAAGTTGAATGGTCAAGATAGCAAAGCCTTTTTGCAATTCTTGTGCCTGCTTTCCTAATTTTCCATTGATTAAGTGACTTTTCGTCATGTAGTGGTGGGTGAGGAATATTAGGATTTGATTAATTCAAAGGAATTAATTACTTTAGTCGTGATTAATTTATTGAATTGAAGTTAATCAATTGATGCACTATGTAATTAAATGATTAATTCAATTACCTAGTTATTTGATTTATTGATTTTAATTAATTCAAAATGGTTTGTATTTGATTGATTTTTGCTTCGACTTGCTTTGACTAATTTTAGGTGTCTACAAATGCCCTCTTTGAATCAATGTGTGAAGCGCATTGGTTCAAAGAATACCTGATGTCCAATTTTTGATACTTGATCTAATACCTGATTTGATGTTCAATTTGATACTTAATTTGATGTCTGATATGATGCCAAGATGCAAATTTTGATGATGTCATGTTGTCTCTATGATGTTAAAACCTTGATATAGATCCCTAATTTGGATTTGGATTTGATTTGAATGCTCCAATAATGATTTTGAATTTTTCGATGCTTAAAGTCTCTGATTTAATAGATTTTGTGTTATGATGATTGTATGCCCCCTCGAGAAACAAATCAAAATTTTTATTCAGCCATTTTGGTGATTTTTGAAATTTTTGGATTTTATTTTTATTTTGATTGACAATTCCAATTTCGTTTGGTTTCTTGATATGATTTTGAATTTTATATGCCCCCATAAAAAAAATTCAATGAAAAGGACACAATTTGATGAAAAGGGTAAAAATATCCCTCCAAAAGGTCAAATTTGGGTATGTAAGGGGTAAAAAGTTTTATCATTTCATTTTCACTCTCCTCTTTGCCATTTTCCTCTCTGAGTGAGTTTTCTACCTCTAGCTGAAATCATGGTTATCCTTATTCAGGAGCATAGATTCGAGAAGGGGAAGAGATTCCAATATCCACCGGCTTACAGAGCACTAATATGTCCCGATATCCCGCTCTGGTTTACAAATTTTGATGATTCATAGCTAAATTTGGATTTTTAGGCACATTTTCATTAGTTTTATGTCTTCTCCGTGTTTTAGCGCCTACACAATTAGTTTCAGTGCTACCAATCAATGTTTCAACACCTATAAAATCTTTAAACGCCTACACAAACTATTTTAGCACCTAAATTAGTGTTTTTTATGAGTTTTAGCGCCTAGAAAATGTCTTATAGTGTCTAAAGGATATATTTGTATTTTACACTTTTTAATAGCACTGGCACAATTTATTTGAGTGTCTATGATGTGAAATAATGCCTATACATTGTTATACCAGCTATACAAATTGAAATGGCGCATGTACTCTTTTCTACGTCACCTAAGACTTCTAGCTCCTATGATTAGTAAAACAACGCCTATGCATAATTTTGAAATTTTTGCATTTTTTTACTTAGCATTTCAGCATCACTTGCTTTGGTGAACGATATGATGGATATTGATGAGGTTCCTGATATTGTTATTTTTAAAATCAAGTGTGTTTGATGTCAGTCTGGATCATCTAGTTGATGTGGTATTGATGTCAATCAGATAGGTTGGTAGGTTGATGGGTCAAATAGATGTGATGTTTTGTCCTTAAGATCTAGAGTAAGGAAATCTAATGCATTAAAAAATGAGAAAGTAGATGATCTAGGTTGATTGATTGACTTTAGATGATCAATTTTGATGATGTTGACTGATTAAATTATTTGACTTCAAAAATAGGTTTCCTTTTGGAAACTAGCAGTATGTGGTCTATATTCATGATCGTTCAATATGATTCCTTAGCTACGTGTTGTTGATAGGTGGGTTATTGGACGATATGGATTGTGATACTTACTTGAGATGTCCCAGTTCAAGTTGAACAGGGGTCTATTGACTTCTTTGGTCGAGCGATGACACTTGGACCATAACAAATTCTTGTTACGGATTGGCAAGATGACTATCATGTTTGAGTATGTGTATAGGATTGTTCGGATTCCTGTGATGGGGGAGTGGGTTTATTACGATCAAGTATATGATATGGAGGCATGTCACCAAGTATTTGGAGATGTAATGCAGGAGCATCTTGGGATCTTGGCAATCTTACATCAACCAAAAATATTTCCTTTTAATTTGTTTGCAGTTTGTTCATGTTAGTCAATTTTAGTTTTTTTATTGACAATCCTTCCAATTGGTTCCTTATATCTTGCAATCCAAATGGTGTGTTCAGTACTTCATGATGAATCTATGTTTGGCTTCGCATCCTGATACATTCTTTCCTTATGAAGATTTATTAAGTTTGGGTCTGGTCCTATTTGTTGTTCATGTTCTAATGATCAAATTGGGTTTTCTGATCTTCGAAGTTGTTCCTCGGTCAACGAAGCTTATTGGAGGTTCCTACATTCGTGGCCGACCTCCGTGTGTGATCCTGTGGCATTTAATTCATATCTGGAGGAGTTCTTATGGATTTAGGTCCTGACCTATATGTTGCAAAATGTTTTCTTTATTCTTGGAGAATGTGATCTCTTTGGCCGACTTGTGGCTTGTGATCTTGTATATATTTGTAGTCTTGGTTCCTTAGTTTAGCAGTTAGGGTTAGGATCTTGGTAGCAGCTCTTAGTAGTAGCTTAGCATCCTATATGGATTTGGATTTTTGATTGTAAGCAGGCATGTATGTTGCGGAACATGAGTTGGAATGTTGTTGGGCTTGTATGGTGCAAATCTTTGATTCTAGATAATAAGAAGGCCTGCGAGGCATGTTGATTGTTCATTATTGAGTTCTTAATGATCTTGTATTGATTATTTCCATTGTGTTAACTCTTGCTGCATGGTTGGACCATCTCCATTGGGGAAACTCTGATTGTCACTGTATCAGATGGTATTAGAGCGAGATTGGTTCCTGTAGATTGAGTTCATGAACTTGCAAAGCCCTAGTTGTGTTTGTTGTGAGGTGGCAGATTGAAGATCTAACTCACAATTGTAGATGACTTGCGTGAGGGGATTGTTGAGGATTTGTTGCTAGTTGTTGGCTAGTATGAGTTTATCTTAGTGTGATTTGTTACTGTGAATAGTATATTGTTGTTCATGAGTTTGTGAAGTCCTGGATGAATTGTTGTGGGGTGACAGAATATGGATCTGACCTATGTAAAAACAAAGGATTTGTGCAAGGATGGATCAAAGGAGAAATGTTATGACTAATTATGAAGCTTGGAATGGGTTACAGTCCTTGAGCAATCCTATTGGTGGATAGATCACCGGATCAAGGCAAGCTATAAGCATGTTCAATATATCGTTGAGTGAGAGGCAATTGAGATATTGCAGTCAGATTGTTGAGCAGAGACAGTTTCACCTTGTGAAGGGAGAGAGGTCGTTGGATGGGATAAACCCTAGAAGTGTAAAGAGAATGTTTGAAGACCTTAGGGTTGAGTTGAGGTTTGAGATTTGTAATGCTTTGGTTGGTTTGAGGAGGAATCCTAAGCCTACGGAAGAGTATGAGGAAGCTACTAAGGAGTTGAAGAGAGTGAGTTGGCATTTATCGATTCAGAGGTGGATCATTTGCCTTATTAAGAAGATTGTTCAAAGGAGGAAAAGGAAATCTAGAGTTGTTGCTAAAGAGGTTAATGAGGTATGTACATCTATAAATGCTTTGATAGAGATTACAGAGGATAAGGTAGATATGGTTATGGATGAATTTCATAAGTTGTTGATTGGATATGATGAGCTAGTTAAGGAGTGCCTTGTTGAGGATGATAACGAGATTGATGATGTTGAGGAGGTTGATTTTGTTAAAGTTGGAATTGAGATTCACTTGGCTGAATTGAATAACCTTGTTGGGATAGTTGTTGATTCTGATACTATTTGCAGTATGAAAGTATTATTTATGATATTATTTTTGGTGATCATGAGAAGGCTTGTGATAAGGCTTTTAGTTATGACTATGTGCATGATGTTGATGGAGAATTGTTGTCTGACTTGTTTCAGTTGAGTGTTGATTTGTTGTAGAGATTACCTATAGGGTGTGAAAGGGAAGACATGTGTTCCTTGATTAGTATTGGTACTAATCAGAATGATTGTGTGAAAGAGGATGGTATTGCTTGTGTTGCAGTGTAGGTGTGGACAGAGGGATTGTATTTTCTTGACACATATGAGTATTTGTGCATAAGGATGGATATGTTGAAAGTTAAGTTGAAGACAAATTTACTAGTGATGAAGAAGGATGAATGACTGAAGAATAAAGGTGGCGAATTCAGTGAAGTTCATAATTTCCTTGTTGTTTATGGACTGATAACAGAGTGTGTTCAGATGTGTGATGAGTGGCTTGTTAGCATTGCATATCAAAATTTTCAAATTTCCATGCTTTGGCAAATTTTCCCGCGTCTTTTGATTCAAAATCCATGTCTTTTCATGTCAAAAATCAAATTTATGGTTAAGTCTTCAAATTACCTTGTTCTAAGCTTTAGTCACACACCTGCGCTGATCTTTTAAAGTGTCCTTTTAGATGCATGAGTGAGCGACAAGTCATTTTTAAGTGTATCACGCAGTCACGGTCATGTCCCGTTTAGTCAAGTTAGGTGTGCGAGTGAGCAACTTGGTCGTTAATTTGTGTTAATCACGATGTAATTTTAAAATTGGGTTTTTAGTGTGCGATTGAGCAAGTTTGAAATATTTTGTATGTCGCTCACTCGCGGGGGATCAAGTTCTATGAAAAAGTTTCAACGAGTCAGCAATGAGTTAATTTTATGTATCGCATAGTCGCGGTGATCTTAGGTCTTTCACTTTTTGGTTCGCGACTGAGCAAGTGATGAAAGAGAAGGTCTAATCACTCACTCGAGCTAAGTTATTATGCATATCATTTGAACCTGCGAGTGCGCAAGGAAGTCATATTTTTAGTACCGCTCACTCGCGCAAGTCTTAACTGTTGTATTTTGTGCAGTGCGAGTACGTGATACAATATATTTTGATCATCAAATGGTTCCTGTCGCTCAGTCGTACAAGAAGTATTCAATGTTTTAAAAGTGCCCAAGTGCACGACTAAGTGATCAGTTTTGTTCTCGCTCACTCGCCAATGGTTCGTTGTTTCAAATGATAAGCTCATGAGTGCGTAATGAAAGAAAGACAAGAGGCTATCACCCACTCGCCCATGAATAAATTCAAATGAGAAAACCCTAGCGGGTGTGCAATTGAGAAAGCATGTTGGCTATCACTGACTCACAGATAGTGTGTTGGTTAAGTTTTCAAGCCTGCGAGTGCACGATGAAGAGGATTGAAAGGCACTCGCTCAATCGCGAAGGATTCTTTCATAAAGAAATCTCAGTAGTGAGTATGCGACTATGGTGGAAAAAGGTTGTCGCTCACTCACTCATGCTTATGAACTGAAATATTTTGCAGTACGAGTGAGCAACTAAGTAAAAGTGCATAATAAAAGTAGACATCGCTCACCCGCAGAGGTATAAAGACAAATCAAAAAGCCATAGCGACTACGCGACCAGAAAAAAATGTATGATTATTTTGAGAAACTGCTCACTCGCTCAAGTGCAAAGCATGATAAATAGAGGTCAGCAAGTGTGCGACTGAGAAATGATTGAGTAATAAAGATCATATCGCTCACTCATGAGGTTTCAAAGAAAGTAAAGTTTTGAGCGGCGAGTCCGCGACTGATAAAAGGAAAAATAACGTCCCTCACTTGCTCAAGTATAAATACAAAGCATAAAGAGATAGCGAGTGCACGACTATCACATGATGAAGTTTCAAGTTAGGTCATTGCCTAGTCACAGAGCATATGAATCTATACGAAAATAAATTGCAAGTGCGCGATTGCTTAGAAGGAAAGGTCTTGTTGCTCACTCGCAAGGACAATTTTGAATGTGAGCAAGGTACAGCGGGTTGGTGACAAATTGACAAGTGGCTCATTCATGGCTTACGAAGGCAAAAAAGATAAAAGTGAGTACTCTTTTCCAACAGGGATCAAACATTGTGAATTAATGGTAGCATTAGTTACATAGAGATGATTACATGACACTGCAAGTGCGAGAATTTGGCATTCAAGTGGACAAGACGCCGATTTGATAGCTATAAAGATGAATGATTGAGCTTGATTCTGTACAACTCTCATTTTCCCTTTGAAGATTTTTGTTGTGAAATCAACAGAGCTTGTTTTTCTGAGAGTGAATTCTGAAAAGGAAAGATGAGTCAAGCTACTACTAGCGTTGCCTCATAGGGGTCTGAAAAGAAGAAGGTCGCAACAAAGAAATACATAGAAGAATTTGTTGATTTGCTGCATGGGAAATCAAACGCAAATAGTGCTAATTAGGATGAATGGAGAGACAGATGGTGTCAATGCAGAAACCTAGTCACTCCAAATTTCTCTGGTAATACTCTATTCCACTATTTTTGGAATAATAGGATTAAATTAGTGCCTATTTGCAATCCCTGGGAGTTAAATATGGCAAAGTTGATTATGCCTGATATATATGTGGATATAGGGTTAATCAGGGAACTTGCTAAGAATTATTGCTCAGTAGCTAGGGTAATCAGAAAGAGAAACAAAGATACCTTAGTATCCATAGATAGGAGATCAATAGCAGAGGTTTTTGGGATCACTGGTGCATATGCACAAAGATTGAGTTAGAAAAAATTCAGGCGGATTACAAGAAAAGGGAGAAATTAATCAAAAAGTTTGACATGCCTAGATATATGCCCAGGGTGGATAGGAACTTGGTGAAAGTCCCAGACAACCTCAAACCACCATTTGACTTATCCCTTTTTCATCACTACATAAAGTGCACAGTATATGGTTTGACCAGAGTACTAGGTTTTGACAGAGATTCTACACTGCCCCAAGACGTGCTCATGATGGCAATGAATATCCAGCACCCAGAGGTCAATATTGATTATAACTATGTGGGATACATAGTTGAAGCTATACATGTTGCATTGGTAGAGATACAATCGGATGCCCCTGTACCAAATTTTAAGCATTATTCCCATTTAATGTGTATGATTCTATATTTTAATAGGGAATCCATGGACAAAGAGCTTGAATTGTTTATTTCAGAATATGGTGTCAAAGCACCAATCCAAAGGTGGACACAGGTGTGGGACGGTTTATCATTAATTTCATCTTTTGTATGCTTCTGTAATTGGATTGTGGATCCAATTTTTGACTTACTAGGAACTGATAGGCAAAGATTTCTAAATGAGGTCAAAAGAGTCTTAAGACCTTGGCAATTTGTTCCAAATTGGCCAATTACTCACAATTGGGGTGATGTTTTCTTCTTTGATTATATTACTATCACAAGGGTATATGGTTGTACACAACCACCTCATATTCTCCCTAAGTTTGTACCCCTTAGAGTTTCTTTCTTAGAGTTTGTTTAGCAGATTACTTGGGTTGACAAAGAGTTTTTAGAAGGGCACAAAAAGGGTACTTTTGTCCCTAGGTTATGGGTTGGTTGTGATTTCTCTATTGGGAAGAGAGATTTTCACCCAATCAATAATTTCCTAAAGCAATATAGAATGTCTCTAGCAGTTGCTAGGTTCTATGATCCAGAATAGTTTGTAAAGATAGCCCTGAAATCTATGACCCCTTGGCAAAAAATTAGAGATCATGAGCCATTGGACGATGAAGACATTGTGAGAAATAAACTGGATAGGCATGAAGTCCAGGAAAGAAGGAAATGGAACAATCTTCTCAGGGCAGAAGCTGATTGGAAAGAATCAGACAAGACTTTTTCTGGCTTTTTCCCTGACCTCCCATATCTACAGAGAATGGAGGAGATGCTCAAGTCTTATGATACTTTAATAGCACAAGTACCACAATTCAGTGTCGAAGATGCAAAATCCCAGGGATCCCCAATTCTTGTTGCATTGCATGACCAGGAACACCATGAACAAGAAGAACAACAGGAAGAATTTCACCAAGAGGAAGAAGAGGCGGGTGAGGAAGCTACTTCTGCCAGAGAGCCACCCAAGAAAAAACAAAAAACAAAGCACAAGAAGGGGCAGGACAGGAAGAAGATGGCCAAGGCTATAATAACAGAGCATGGCAAATATTTTAGGAGGCTCAAAAGACAAATGAAAAAGGAACCCCAGGTTGAAGGTCAGAGGGATAATCAAATGGTATTATTCGGAGAAAATGATGAGAGAGTAATGATGGCAAGTGAATTCATGAAAGATGATGAATTCATAAAATCTGATGAATTTAAGAGTTTCTTGATCAAAATGAAACATAAGGATATAAGGCAGAGCTTGATCACAGGAGAAGGTCAGGAAGACAAAAATGAGGAAATTGTGAAGACAATCCAGGATTATGATCCTGAGAGTGAGTTGATCACTGTGGATCAAGCAAGACTGTTGGTGCAGAATAGTGGGGTGTTGTTAATGCCAGATTGGGACTTACAGTCCACTTTCATCATTGACCAGATCAAAAGGCAAGAAGACCCCTTAATAAAAATAGAGTTTGAAATTGATGAAGTTCTAAAAGGATCAGGATTTGATCCTAAATCCAAGACTCTAGCTATATGGTCATTGGCCCCTGCTACACAAAATCCTCTAGTCATGATCATAAGAGAGGAAAAGAGAGCAGACAAGATGATTTGGAATCTGCATAACACTACAAACACTGAGATAGCTCAGTTGATGACTCAAGTATCATTCATGAACTTGGAAAAGGTTGATGATTTGTCAAAAAGGTATGAAACAACTTTTAGCTAGATGATGGCCTTAACAAAAAAGCATGAAGAGGTGGTGGTTCATAACCACACATTGGAGGAGGAGATTGCAAAATTAAAGGAGGAATTAGTGGAGAGTAAGAGAGAGAAGACTCTAGCCCCTAAGGAAGTATCAAGACTTGAAACAGATGTTGCCATAGAGGCAAAAGAAGATTCAACACTGGCAGAAAACCAGTCCAAGGAATTGTCACAGGGACAAAGCATAAATGTCATGTCTATTATATTGCCTATATTGCAACACCGAATTGATGTTTTGAAGTAGAAGACTGACATAGTGTATACACTGTATGGCTCATTACAAGAAGCATCAAAAATAGTTGTTGAAGTTATGACATTCTTGGAACCCACATTTAAGACTTGGTCAGGAAGAGACAAACTGATGGACAAATTGAAGACAACAATGTTGTACAGTGATGACTTTCCTAATAAGATCACAGACACTATTGAAATGATCAATGAGGTAAATAATACATATAGCTTCTTCAATGGTAAGGTTGACTTAATAAATAATAAATTGCAACTGTTTAGTGACCAATGCCCTCCCCTGATCCCTAATATATATGATGAAGTTGGCTTTCTGAAGCCACTATCTGATTGGACAGATGGATTTGATGGGATATTTAAATATGAGGAGATGAAGCAGCGCCTGGAGAAGGATGTAAATGCTAAATATTATAATGAACTGATTGATGACCTCTTCAAGGTTGAGAGAGATATGGAAAAGTTTGTTTCAGAGGCCAGAACAACCATTGATGCCAGGTGGACAAAGGTTGTTGCCAAGCTGGAACAAGAAAAGACCTTTGATTGGCCCACCGCCAAAGAGGTAAACAGGTGGGAAGTGAAGCTAAAAGGATGAAGAGGATATTATCAAACTGCAACAACAAACCTTGTTTAGACTTTGCCAAGTTTTGCCACCTGTTTTCTGTTACAACTTTTGTTTTTATGCTAATTGCAGAATTGTTGTTGAAAAAGATTTTGTAAATCCCTCCCATGTAGTTTGTAGCTTGTTGCATCCTTAGTTATAAAAGGATTCCAAGACTACTGGGAAGAGGATAGCCATTTTTCATTTGGGAAGTACAAGTTGAAATGTACGAACTTTGGTTTAAGACCAATACAGTTTTAGGGTTCTAAAATTACTATTGAATGTATTAGCAATTATGATTATGAATACAAAATGAAATCCATCAATAGTTTCTGAAACACATGATGAGTATTTTGTCTTCATTATGGTTATCTGAATTTTGTGTAAATTGAATGCTCAAGGAATGTTCAATTTATACATCTGTTAGGCAGATTTTGAAATAGTTTTAGGGTTCTTTCAAGGAAAGATTAAAATTGCCTTAGGATTATTTTCAGTAAGATTAAGGGTTTATAATGAATTTGATGAATTAGTTTGTTATATGTGTGAGGATAGATATATAAGGTATATCTATGTTTATGCTAGATTCTGTAGTTGTTTCAAATTTTATTCATGATAAAATTGGTTAAAGTTGTTCAGAAGTGACTCCATGCCCTAGGATTTAAGCACTGGTCTGTTTTCCACTGAATTAAGTGACTATCATTATCAAAATTGATCTTTACCTTTTACGTCAGATGTGTCCAATAAATATTATAGTGGTCAATCCCTGTAATTCCATTCATGTTCTACTAGGATAATTTAGTGATTTGATTATTCTGAGTTGGAAGGGTATTCCTGCCTGAGTTTATGGAGCTCAAAGTGCGGAGGGTTTAAAAACCCTATTTCTGTCATTCTATATCTTGCTTGGTCAGTGTCTGGGATAAATAGAGCAATCTCTTTGAGAGTATTTTTATGTCAGCAAGAAAAGGAACTAACAGGGCTAATGATGATAAGTGGGTTTGAGAAGAGGGGTGCAAATCTTGTGTTAGTTTTGTTGTTGATTTGTTTGGTTATTCATGTGGATTTGTTGGTTGGATTGCTTCAGTGCAAAGGATGTGGAGATCAAATCAGAATGGGCAGAGAGTTTTGTGTGTAGGTTCATATTCTTAACCATGAGGGTTGGGAAGCCAAAGGTCAAGATGAAGTCTTTTATCCAGTTGTGGATTTCTTCTACAGTTTCAAACTGAGAGGCTCACATACTTAATAATCCCAGGTGTTTGATGCAGGAGAATCTTGGGATCTTGGCAATCGTGCATCAACCAAAAATATCTCCTTTCAGTTTGTTTGTAGTTTGTTCATATTAGTCAGTTTTAGTATTTTAATCAGTAATCCTTCCAATTGGTTCCTTATCTCTTGCAATCCAAATGGCATATCCTGGACTTCATGATGAATCTATATTTGGCTTCGCATCCTGATACATTCTTTCCTTATGAAGATTTCTTAAGTTTGGGTCCGGTCATATTTGTTGTTCCTATTCTAATGATCAAATTGGATTTTTTGATCTTCGAAGTTGTTCCTTGATCAACAAAGCTTGTTGGAGGTTCCTACGTTTGTGGCTGACCTCTGTGTGTTATCATGTGGCATTTAATTCATATCTAGAGGAGTTCTTATGGATTTAGGTCTCAACCTATATGTTGTAAAATGTTTTCTTTATTATTGGAGAATGTGATCTCTTTGGCCGACTCGTGGCTTGTGATCTTGTATATATTTGTAGTCTTGGTTCCTTAGTTTAGCACTTAGGGTTAGGATCTTGGTAGCAGCTCTTAGTAGTAGCTTAGAATCCAATATGGATATAGATTTTTGATTGTAAGCAAGCCTATATGTTGTGGAATGTAAGTTGGCATGTTGTTGGGCATGTATGATGTAAATCTTTGATTCTGGATAATAAGAAGGCCTGTGAGGCATGTTGATTGTTCATTATTGAGTTCTGAATGATCTTTTGTTGATTCTTTCCAATGTGTTAACTCTTGCTACATGGTTGGACCATCTCCATTGGGGAAACTATGACTGTGAATCCATCAAGATGCGACCATCAAAGATCAGACTATCTGATGGAGGATGATGATACAACATTATGAGCCACTTCCCTCAATGTTGGCAACATTTATTAGAAGTTTTCTAATGCCGGATAGACGAGGCCATGGTTTTGCAGTTGAATGTGGATGCATTTTGGATGATATTATAGCACATCCAAGGAGATTTTCTTGGGGTTTCTGTGTGCTTGCACATTTATACCATGATCTACATTATGTGGTTTATAAGCGCAGTTTTGCACTTTTTGTCGGTGTAGTTTTATTACAGGTTTGGGCTTGGGAGCATCTCCCTATAGCAAGACCTATTGCAGATAGAGTTCATCCTATCCATTACCCTTACATTTATGCTTGCCATGGAGTGATTGTCTAGCCTCGGTTGGGTAAATTAGATTATTGGAGACGTATGCTTGATGATATGGACCGGGTGTGTTGGAGGCCCTATATTGGATGTGATACATAGGTTGAGGATGTTGATGAGTTATCTTTTATGTTAATGTTGATGTGGTTGATGTGACTAATTTTTATTTATTTATGCGTGTTTTGAGATAGTTTGGTCAACCACGGTGCCTACCACAAGGTTTAGCGCACTATGTCAGAGTTCAGGCAGAGAGGATTTATGGGGTCCTTGTGTAGATTTATAAGCATTATATGAGAAGTTTTTGGGTCTTCATCCCATTCCATGGGATTATAGAGTAGATACATTAGATGCGGGTGTGACTCCTGAGTATGCACAGTGGGCTGCTTTATATCCTTTTTTAGAGATTTATAGATCCTATCGAGCATGTCCCGAATATTGATGAGTGGGGTGATGATGAAGATGGTGGTAGTGGTGATGATGACGATGATGATGATGGTGGTGGTGGTGGTGGTGGTGGTGGTGGTGATGATGATGATGATGATGACGACGACAACGATGATGACGACGATGATGATGGTGGTGGTGGTGGCGGCGGCGGCGGCGGTGGTGGTGGCGGTGGCGGCGGCGGCGGCGGCGGTGGTGGTGGTGGGGGTGATGGTGATGGTGATGGTGATGGTGATGGTGATGGTGATGGTGATGGTGATGGTGATGGTGATGGTGATGGTGATGGTGATGGTGATGGTGATGGTGATGGTGATGGTGATGGTGATGGTGATG